>BHFT01015741.1:0-24107 GCA_004320025.1 Laticauda laticaudata | reverse complement strand
CTACGAAAGACAGAATATTTGGATATAAGAAGGGCTCTAATATTATGGGGCACCATCGTATCAGGATACTGCCAGGAGCGAATAAAGAAATACTCTCCAACAAAAATAAATTTAAAAACAAAGAAACTTAAAGAACTAGAAATAGCCAGTTACTCTATATATACTCCAAAGGGATTGTAAGGATTGCAAAATCAGATTGGGACAGTAACTTATATTATCTATCTATATATAATTATATTTGAACAGGAAGGAATGATTCTATATATGTATATATCAGCTAGACAGATTACTCTTGAACAGGCCATAACAAACCAGTGGACGATGGCTGTCTGACCAACGCAAAAAAGAGAGCAAAAAGAAAAAAGATATATTAGCTATATGTATATGTATGAGGAGAAATGGAGATTGTCTCTATAACGGGGAATAGATATATGATATATATATATGATAAGTGCAGAGAAATGATGGGGAAACATACTCTCTATATATAATTATTAGGAGGAAAGGAGGAGAGGCAGAAGAAAGGACGGGGGTAGCAACATATAATGACAAAGTAACGGGGGATGAAAGGAAATGATAATGGTCTAATTATTTGTATCTTAAGCTTATTTTGTATACTTTTTCTTTTCTTCCGGCTAACCTGGTGCGCTCCGGCGCGCACGAACGTGGAGTCAAGCGAAACTTTTTTTAAAACACATTATTACGTGGGTCTGAACTTGAAAACAGCGAATAGAAAATCAAAGAAACAACACAAACTCCGGGAGCCTGATGGCATCCCAGGGGACTCTACAGGCGAATAGGATGAGACAAATAAGGACCCCCTCTATGGTTAATGAAGATTATATAATGAGTCTTTTACCTTGTCAGGCTAAAATGCCAAATTCATGAGGGAGACATTTGATATTTCGCTGATTTCCAAAGGAAGATTCAGCTCCGCATTCATGCAAAACTATAGACCAATTTCTTTTTAAATACTGACTAATAAAATATTTGCTACTATTATAGCAAATAGACTTAAAAAGATCTTGAATGAATAACATACATAAAGACCAAAATGGATTCTCCCAACAGACAAATTAGGAACAATTTAAGACACGTGTTAAGTGTTTGGCAATACTATGAAGCCCACTCGGAAAAACAAATAGCCCTTGTATTCTCTTGGATGCGCAGGAAGGCCTTCGACAATTTAAATTGGCATTTTTAATTCAACAAATGTATTGTTGAATTCAAATTCAACAATGTGTGAATTTAGGCACTAAAATTGAAAACAAATTAGAGAAAAGGAGAATAAGACACAGATGTGTACTATTTCCCCTGCTTTTTCATACTAATCTTTGGAAACAACTACTTAACGCAAATTAGGCAGAAGCCAGGTATTAAAGGGGTTAAAGATTTAGAAGAAGAATATTAAATTTGCAGTCATTTCACTGAAGATATGGTCTTTTTCAAAGAAGATCCAATTGAAACTAGGTCAGGAACTGTTGAAAGAGATCAATTTGGGAAAGTCGCAGGACTCAAATATTAACAGGAAAAAATTAAATTAATAACCAAAAAAAAATAAATAGAAAAAAATTGGAAAAAGGCAATAGATTATAGGTGGTAAAGAAAATTAAATACTTAGGAATATGGTTGACGCTTCATTGTAAGACACTAATGGAAAATAACTCATATAACAAACTACTGCAAACAGGTAAAAAAGGACCCTTGAGCTTTGGGTCAAAATTGCAACTCTCCCTATTAGGGAGGATTGCCCACTATTAAAATGACTATTCTTCCTAAATTTATTTATTGTTCCAGACAATATCAACAAGAATACATAAAAATATTTTGGTGGAACTCAATAGAATAATAGCAAAATTTATTATGGCAAGAGAACAAAAATGAGAATAATACATTTAAATGCAATGCAAGATATGAAGAGTGGGGGGGGGGTATGGCACTCCCAAATTGGGAACTATATCACAGTGCAGCCTCCTTACTATGGCTGAAAGAATGGGTAAATTTATCAAATAAAAGAATATTATTTCTAGAAGGCCATGATTTACAGAGGGGGTGGCATGGATTCTTATGGGACATGGGAAAAACCAAACAGAATTACTTCCACAGACATGTAATTAAAGACTCTTTATTGGCTAATTGGAATAAAATAAAGAAAAAACACTAAATTCCAAATTGGATCTCAACAATGGAGGTGATGATACATCCAAACAATCTGGATATTAACAAGATGATAAAATATAAAGACCTACTGGATGCACAAGGAATCTTAAAATCTTGGCAAGATCTCCAAGAACAAGGGCTATGAATTGACCGGTGGGCTTATCTCCAAATACAAAATAGATACAGACAGGATAAGAAAGTTTTTGGAATCTACAGTAAGCCACAACAATTAGATAAAATCTTACTAGAATCACCCCATGTGATTCTACCGCTGAGCGTGGATTTTCTGACAAAATATTTCACTGGGCCCAACAGCTCTGAAACAAGTGGAACCCAGCATCGTGGCCCAGTTCGGGTTTGGGCCATGGAAAGCTCCGATTGGTGACACCACAATGTAGCATGTGTTGCGTTGTCCAGTTGGCATTAAGCATCCCCTCAAAAGCATGGAGGGAAGAGGGGCTCTTGGGAAATCCTGGGATTCCGAAATGCGGGATTTGCTCCAAGATTGGTCATCGCTCGTCACATGATCAGAAAAGGGAAAAATTGGACAGATTGTTTTGTTTTTCGCTGAAACATTCAAGCATCTTCTCCCTTCACCCCCTCCCAAGTCTTCTGTTCATTAGTGTCCATGTCTGTTCAACGGAAGCCTTGCCTCTTTTTCATTTGCGTCATGCATCAAGACCAGCCTTCAGCTGCACAGGCACAACTGCCACTTTGCACAACACTGCTCCCCCTTCACAAAGGAGGGTTTTCAGGGACCACTGCAGTACCTCCATTTCCAACAGCCCTTCCCCATCCAAGCTCTGAGAAAGTGTTCATCAGGTACGGAGGTGGATGAAGCTTGTTTATGAGTTCATGAATTGGAATAGACATGGTAACAGGTCAGCCAATGGGGACTGTTTGTTGACCAGACAGCTCGGAGCCAAGGCGTGGCTTAGCGTGAATGATTTGTATATAAGAGTTGCTTTGTCCTTGCAATATAGACTCTAATATATTGCTTCTATGCTTATATAGCTTCTGTGACTCTGAATTTTGGTGGTTCTGATTGCTTCTGCTTCTTGTCCTTGTACTTGCTACCACATTGCTAGAGCTGCATGGGTATTGTATACATGCATCATGTTTTATATTATTATATATTAAAAAGTTTTTTCTATAAATGAATTATGTTGAATTAGTTACTTGCGTGCTGGTTGGATTGTTGCAAACTCTTGACAATTTCCTCCAGGAGCAGCAAACGGCAGCTGAACTGCTCTGGAACTGCCATCCTAGGCTTTCAACTCGAATGGCTGTCCAGTGAGAGGTCAGAACCTGATCCCCTGTAGCTTTCATTCATGGTGTTCAGCACCTGAAGGTGCACACAGCTGGATGGAAGCCATCAGACAGGATGACTATGGACTATGGCTATGGACCTCTGTGAGGCCATTTGTCACCCTCACTTGAAAGGATTTTGTGCATCTCCAAGCTTCTGGATAAGGGTTGAGAGAAGCCACCTCAAATTAAAAAAAATAAAAGAGGACATCAGCCTCCAGGAGCAGGATTTCTGTGCAAAGGGGGAGCTCTGGGGATCCTGCCAAGTCTAGGAATTCAGCTGCACCATTTACTTGAGTGGAAGCCACATTTATTCAGCCAGGAGTATCTGGGCTGCTTAGCAGCTCCCAGCTAAAGATCTACACCTTGGTTTCTTTTCTATAACATCCATATGTTAAAAAGCAAACATTTGGTCCCATTTGTTCCCCATTGATATTTTTTTAAAAAATAGCACATGAACACCAATGCATATTTGGAATTTGCATGCCCTGTTTTTCCCTCGTACCTGCAGGTTTTTGCAAGCAAGTCTCCTTGCTGCATTTTTTTTTAATCTTTTAATTAATTTTTTTAATTAACATCTTCACAAGACTTGAAGACATGAGAAAAGCCAATTGAATTGTACTTCACATATCTAAGTTTAATATAACTTAGAGGGTGCAAAATGTCATAGATAATTTTGTTTGCAAATGTACATCACTTGACTTCCCTTTGCTTCTCCTGCAAATTCCTGGGATCATGGAATATTCTGCAGATATTGCTTAATTCTCCAATGTGCTTTCGCATTTCTTTCACGGTGCCCTCTGGTGCCCCGACACAACCGGCAGTCTAGAACACCTGAGTGTCGTAGGAGGCAGTGACCAAAATTAGTTGCTATGGAAAACCCTAGAAAACCGTCTGGGGAGTTTTGGGCCAAGGAGCCTCCGTGATGAGAAGGTTTGCATCCAAGTGAAAGTCACAGGCTGACCGAATCAGTCGGATGGAGGAACTCTGGGCCTGCCAGATGGCTGCTCGCCACACGAGATGCTCCAAGAAATGTTAGTTGCAGCTGTGGAACATTTGGTGGAAGTCAGGAATTCTGGAGCAAGAGGCAAACTGCCTCTAGAATGCGAGTGGGGGGGCTTCCCCCCATCAAGCCTCTTTTGCAAGCAATGTTGATGAATCCTCCACCAGCTGCTCTTTTAGACTGCCGTTTTTGCCTAACGTCCAGTGAATGGCTGAGCTTGCTTTCTTGTAGAGCTTACCCTAGACTTTTAGACCTCTGAAACCTTAAGCCTGCAGGAAGCCTGTGAGTTGGAGAGCTTGACTCAAAAAATGCATTTCCATCCCTCTTGCACTTTTGGAACCATTGTTTTTTTTTTCCCCCATCTGAATCATTCATGGAGTTTGTTGTTGACTGACTGTTTGACATGTCCAGCTCAGGGGAACTGGACTGAGAGCCTGCATGGAAGTCAAGGAGAAAGCTGCACAAACAACTTTTGGGAATACCTGCAGCCATTCAGAGGCCTTATGGCTTCCTCAGGGCCGTTTGTGGTTTTCATGCCATGCTATAGCAGCCTTTCCCAGCCTGGTATTCTGTGAAATAATTCCCAGTTTAAATCTTGGTCTGTTGAGAGGAGAGTATGGGAGGGGAGGGGAGACGAGAGGAAATGGGGAGGAGGGGAGAAGGAAAAGCGGAGAGGAGAGGAGGAGGAGGGGAGGGGAGAACGAGGGGGAGGAGGAAAAGGGAGGGGAGAGAGAGGATAGAGAGGAAGAGAGGAGGGAGGAGAAGAGAGGAGGGGAGGGAGGAGGGGGAAGGAGGAGGGAGGGGAAGGGAGGAAAGAAGAGGGAAGGAGAAGGAGGGGAGGGGAAAGTGGAGGGGAGAAGGAAAAAGGAGTGGGGGGAAGGAGAGGAGAGGAGGAAGGGGAGGGGAGGAGAGGATTATTGATGGGTCTCAGATCTTCCTTAATAAGGGAAGCACTCCTCAGCCTGCTAATAACAATAAATGGTGAAGAACCACAATCCAGAATAAAGAGATGGCAGTTAGCCATACTTTATGAGATCAGATCTTGAGAAAGGCACATTATAAACTCTAAGGCCTTGCATACACTGCTCAAAAAAATAAAGGGAACACTTAAACAACACAATGTAACTCCAAGTCAGTCACACTTCTGTGAAATCAAACTGTCCACTTAGGTCGCAACACTGACTGACAATCCATTTCACATGTTGTGCAAATGGAATAGGCAACAGGTGGAAAGCAGAGGCAGATAGCAAGACATCCCAACAAAGGAGGGGTGACCACAGACCACTTCTCAGTTCCTAGGCTTTTTGGCTGATGGTTTGGCATTTCTTTAGGGAGCCACACAGCCCTCAATGTGCTTGCCAGAAGGTAGCTTGACTGCCATTAGGTACCGAGATGAGATCCTCAGACCCTTGGGAGACCATATGCTGGTGCGGTTGGCCCTGGGTTCCTCCTAATGCAAGACTATGCTCGACCTCATGTGGCTGGAGTGTGTCACGGTTCCTGCAAGACGAAGGCATTGATGCTACGGACTGGCCCCGCCCGTTCCCCAGACCTGAATCCAATTGAGCACATCTGGGACATCCTGTCTCGCCTCCATCTATCAATGCCATGTTGCCACCACAGACTCTCCAGGAGTTGGGGGATGCTTTAGTCCAGGTGTGGGAGGAGACCCCTGCAGAGACCATCCGACACCTCATCAGGAGCATGTCCAGGCGTTGTAGGGAGTCATGCAGACACGTGGAGGCCACACACACTGCTGAGCCTCATGTTGACTTGTTTTAAGGACATTACATCCAAGTTGGATCAGCCTGTAGTGTTTTTTTCCACTTAATGTTGAGTGTAACTCCAAATCCAGACCTCCATGGGTTGCTAAATTTGATTTCCATTGATACTTTTTTGTGTGATTTCGTTGTCAGCACATTCAACTATGTAATGAACAAAGTAGTTAAATAATAAGAATATTTCATTCATTCAGATCTAGGATATCTTATTTTTGTGTTCCCTTTATTTTTTTGAGCAGTGTATAATCTCAGGCAATCTGGAATCATCATTATCATGTATGCTGCCTGACTTTTCAATGACTTTTGACTCTGAGTTCATATTTGTGGTAAACATAGATATGACATTTTCTTCCTTCCAGAGAGGGACCTTGGAGTCCTAATGGAGGATCACTTAAACATGAGCTGAAAGTATGTGGTGACAGCCAAAAAAACAAATTCTTGGTTGTATAAGCAGAGGTATAGAATCAAAATCACTTGAAGTACTGCTTTAGAAATCCTTATTAAGATGACACCTGGTTACTGCATGCAGTTTTGGTCCCCACATTACAAAAAAGACGTTGAGACTTTGGAACCAAGAGGATAAAAGACCTGGAGGCTAAAACACATGAAGAATGGTTGCAGGATTTGGGTATGACCAGTTTAGAGAAAAGAAGGGCTGGGGAGACAATAGCAATATTCCAGTATTTGAGGGGCTGCCACAAGGAAGAGGGGATCAACTTATTCTCCAAAGCACCAGAGGGCAGGGCAGGACAAGAAACAATGGGTGGAAACTAACCAAGGAGAGAAGCAACCTGGAATTAAGGAGAAACTTCCTAACAGTGAGGACATTGAACCAGTGGAACAACTTGCCTCCAGAAATTGTGGGCGCTCCATCACTGGATGTTTTTAAGAAGAGACTGGACAGTCACTTGTCTGAAATAGTATAGGTTCTTCTGCCTGGGCAGGGGACTGGGCTAGAAGACCTCTGAGGTCCCTTCCAGCTCTCTTCTATTCATCAAGAGAGCCACTCAATGGTGGTGGTGAGGGATGGAGAGGAATTTCAGCCACAACCTCTGTGGCTCTTTTTTTTGATCTTTGGTGTGTTTCCATTCTGGAACCAAAGGGCTTTCTCTTGAGCTCAGCATGGAAGGTGAAGATGTTTTGGTCCTGGATGGCTGCTGGCACATCTTCCCTCCCGCAGGGGGCAAACCAAGACTGCTCCTGAGGCCAGAACAGCCTGTCCATGACTAGTTCACTGGTCATGTGAATCTTTCATGTTGTGGCCTGTCAGCCACTGGCCCCTCCAGCAGCCGAATCAGAGGAGGAGGAGGTGATGTGGGAGTCAGGGTCAGCATCAAGGCAACCTGAGAGCTCCCAGGGGGAAGAGGGAATGGAGTTGGCAGAGAGAGAGACAGAGGCAGAGCCTGGGCCATCCATCAGGCCTCAAATGGAGAGTCAGCAGCCCCCAGGTCTGGAGGTGGTTGATGAGGAAGAGGAGGAACAGCTGGGTCCAGTGCCTGAAGTGCAGATGCACAGAAGGCAGAGGAGAGGAGAGCAGTGGAAATCTATGGGCCAGTCCTTGGGACGGAAGAGCCACTACTGCTAGCAAAGCCCCAGCCTAGCTCTGGGGATAAAAGGCAGAGGGTGGAGATGAAAAGGTGTGGCGGACAACTATTCACCTTCTGGCTGGATGGACTTGCTATGATGTGAGACAGAGACTTTTTGGTGAGGTTGCTGGTGCTCCTAATAAAGGAAATGAGTTTGTCATGCTTGGGAGCTGGGTCCAAACACTTGCAGGATGCAAATTCTCCTCAGATTCCTTGGCAGGTCCGAGGCCTTCTCATCTGCAGCAGCCATGCCTGAAATGCTCCCCAAGAGGGCTTCTGTTCATTCATTTGCCCTGGTTCTTAAACAATCCATTTATTATTTGTGCTGTCCAATTTTTAAGAAATCGGTACATCTTACGCTGCTGAGAACCGATGGTTGACTTTCACCCTCTTCACGGAATCCATCTAAACCTCCTGAAAAAGATGGTCGTGTGCAAACTTAAAAAGGTACAAAAGAAACCAGCCCTGCAACCGCTGTCTTCCTGGGCCAAGTCTGGTTGCAAAATTTCCTAAAACACCTCCCTGCTCTTTCCCTTTTTCTCGCAAGTTCTGGTTGTTGTTTCACAGCCTTTCTGAACATCTGCAGCTTGCAAAGGTTGTCTGCAGAGCTGCCAGCTTGATTTTGCAGTGCCGTTGAACCAAGATCGTGTGGTTGTCAAGCATCCATGTTAGAGGCCGAGCATGGGAGCCAAGCAGCCGCACAGAGAGGCCTCCCTCTCTGCCAGATGGCACCGTTCTCCTGGTTCCTTGAAATTTGCCATGCTTTGTTTTCTTTTAAAAGGGGGGCGGGAATATCTGAGAGAAGCAAGGAATGCAGCTCAACCCTGACTTTGCTTCCTGAGATCATTTGGGGAAATGTTCCCACCCAACTCTCTTAGCTCTTTGTGGGAACTTAAAATGGCCAGAGGAAGCTGGCTTGCAGGTGGCAGGGCCCCAGGCCCCTTCTCCTCCCCAGGGTCCCTCCCACACAACAGTGACTTGGCCCTCATGCGCCCGCGGAAACAATTAGATCCACTCTGCTCTGAACGGATGAGAGGAGGCTGAGTCACCTGGAGCCTGCGGAGATCAAAACTGCCTAAATTTGCAGGCAGCCGGCAGGCAGCCAGAAGGGAGCCTGCAGTGCCTGAGCCAACCACTGCGCCACGCGAGGAGCTCATAAGTAAAGACAGGATGCAAATTTATATATATATATTATATATATTATATATATATTATATATATATATTAATATATATTATATATACCTATATATATATATATTTGTTTTTTTTTTAAGCTCTCGCGAGGTACTTACATTTGTGCTGTTTAGCTTCCTCGGGTATTATCCCACTCATTGTAGTGCTGTTAAAGCTTCCATACAGAAGCCTGTGATGGCAGATGAAGATTCTGCTGAAACGTTCTACACTTTAGAGAACTACAGATGAGCTTAACAACTTTAAACATAACTACAATTGACGTGGATAATACCCGAAGCAAGCTAACCAGCACAAACCTATATATATATATATTATATATTATATATAATTATAATATATAATATATTATATTATATATATATAATTATATATATATATAATATATATATATATTATAATATATATAGATATTATATATATTATATGATTTGTGCTTGTTAAACATATATATATATGTTTTTTAAAGCTTTCCGCGGTACTTACATTTGTTTTTTTTGCTGTTTAGCTTCCTTCGGGTATTATCCACGTTCATTGTATGCTGTTAAAGTTGTAGCAACGTTTCCAGCAGAATCATATCTGCCATCATCAGGCTTCGGTTATGCGACCCACCATCCAACAGAAGCCTCGATGATGGCAGATGGGATCTCTGCTGAAAACGTTTGCTACACTTTAACAGCACTACAAATGGCGTGGGATAATACCCGAAGGAAGCTAAACCGAGTACAAATGTAAGTACCTGCGAAAGCTTAAAAAAAAAACAAAAACATATATATATATATATGGCTTCTAAACCCCTTCACTGTTTTTTGCCTTCCCTACTTTTCCTTCTTGATTACGCTTTTAGATATTTCATTTTAAAAAAATCAAAAGGAGTTCATTTGTTTCCCAGTTCTTTTCTTAAAATCGTATTTGACTACACATTTCCTTTTTTTTAAACTCCTCTCTGCCCTGATTGGTGTGGGTGTGTCTGTGAGCAGAGCCTGGCTGTGTGTTTACACTGTCTGGCAATGGAGGTGCCCACAGGCACCCATGGGGCATACAATCCGGTCACGTTGCTGCGTTCACCTCCACCCCAATGGGAGCCCTGCGCAGCGACAAGGCAGGGGAGACTCCCCAGAATCTCATGGGGGGGAGATTGTATCCCCTTCTCCAGGACTGCCACCCTACCCAGGGGCTCTGGCTACTGAGTCACTGTGGAGGCCCAGCTCTGGCATGCCCAGAGGATCAGCAAGGCTGCTGAGGTGCTGACCATCCACCTGAGAATTAGTAAGAGGTGCTGCCCAGATATTTTGCATTGCTTCAGATCTTGTATAATGTCTCCATTCAAACTCTAAGAAAGGAAACTTTAGACTCCATTGTTTTAGAGAAAAGGACTTTTACTGGAAATTGAAGTGGTAGCATCAGAAGATCTGAGGCAATAGGCGCAAAAATCACATATAGAAAGTTATGCCAATGTTCCCACCCCCAATAGTTCAAATGGCCATCCAATCTGAGATATGCATAATGTCAAGTGGGGATCTTCAGGAGGCGTTTCAGACATCCGGCATGCTAAGACGGTTGACCTTGGCCTGGATAGATAAGTTGCTGTGGCTGGGCAGTAAACAAGTATGCACAGTCAGGAAAGTTTTCCCAGGTTTTACAGTTCACCATCTCAAGCCTCCAGCACTCTTCTCCCCCACCAAATGCAATTAATCTTCCCTCCCTGTTTCTATGGCAGCCAGAAAGACAAGCAGAGGAAGGATTGTTGAAGGCTGACAGACAAAGGCGACCCTGCAATTGTCGGTCGGTCGGTCTCATTCCCTTTGCAGCTGGCCAGCTCAACTTCCATCTTGGATTTTCACATCCTGGAAAATAAGCCTTNGGTCGGTCGGTCTCATTCCCTTTGCAGCTGGCCAGCTCAACTTCCATCTTGGATTTTCACATCCTGGAAAATAAGCCTTTGTTTCCCATTTATGCAAGCCTAAAATGTGGATATTTAAAAGCTCCTCGCAGCTGGGATTAAGTAGCTGCAGGTTTAACCAGGCCTTTTGGGTCAGGGGGCTGTGCCTTGGCACTATGAGTGCAGTTCCAGAGCCTATCAACCACCGGAGGTTGGGCAACTGCTCTTCGGGCAGGAGGGATCCAAGTGTTCGAACAGGATCACCCAGATCCTGTCCAAGCCTCCGTCGCCCCTCCCCCAACAGAGAGCTCTCTTAAAGGCTCTGCTTCCTTTGCTGGCATGGGCAGGGGGGCACTGCCCAGGCGTTGCTCTGCCTCTCTCGGGAGGGTGGGGAGAAGCCCAGCTCCTTCTTGAAGGGAAGCAACTGCATTTGTGGCTCTGAGGCTCCCCAGCTTCAGCAGAGCCAGATGACTCAACTGGAAAACTATGAACATCAGATTGTCTGATGGAGGGGAGGGCAGATATTTAAAGGTTGGTTTCTGGCATCTGTGAATCGAGAGGAAAAAGGAATCCAGATGTGGACTTTCTCCCTCAGTTTTCTGACAGTGTCAAGCCAGCATTGAATCGCTGGGGGGGGGGGGGAGGGAGGGGTTCCTGTACAGGGAGACGATGCATTGCACTGCGCTCTCTCCCAGGGCATTTGGAAGGCCTTGCTCTACTCTCAAGTAACTGGGCAAACAAGAGCAGGCCAGTCTCTGGGCATGCAGCTGGGGAGACTCCCCAGAGCCTCATTGGGGGGCTGTATCCCCCTCCCCAGGGCTGCCTTTTCCAAGTTGCCCAGCTAGAAAAGAGAAGGCAGCCCCTGGCGCATCTTGGCCCCCTCACCAAACTAAGAACATCAGCCCATCCCCAAATAGTAATGATAACATCGAACATAACAATACCAGGCGCCCTTCTTGTGCTTCCACTGACTGTGCAGAGTTGCTTGGGGGACAGGCACCGGCCACGCCTCCATTTGGAGCCCACTTTGAGCAAGGATGCTCTCCGTGGGTCCCCCCAGCTAAAGGACCTTCTGAGTTCTTATTCCAACCTGGCGTTCTTGCCTTTTTGATGTAAACTCAGCAAACCTACCTGATACTCCTTCCTCCTCCTCTTTTCCCAACAACGACAACCCTTCATGGCAGTGCTAAGAGAGAGTCGCTGGCCTAAAGCTCCCCAGCTGCTTTCATGGCTAGGGCCGCACTATAACTTACCAGCTCCTGCTTTCTTGCCCAGCACATCCACCAGTACACCTAACTGGCTCTTACTTTAGGCCAACCCTTTTGCATTTCAACCTGAACAGAAGTTCCTGCACAGTCACTTGCCTGAGATGGTATAGGTTCTCCTGCTTGAGCAGAGGGCTGGACTAGAAGACCTCCAAGGTCCCTTCCAGCTCTATTCTATTCTAAGAATTTCTAAGATATATGAGGATGCAGAAAAGGTCTTCCAGTGTTGAGCTAAACTATACTAATATTGATGGTGCTTAGGTCCAAGAAATCCAAAGAACTGCATTTGCTGAGAACTTAACCTTGTGCAACCTCTTCTTTGCTCATGGTTTGGCTTCTTCTCTGGGTGGATGGACTTTTCCATTTTCCTTTAAAGCTGCGGCAGAATAAAGGAATATATTTCTTGCTTGCTGGGTCCTCCCCTCCCTGGTTCGTATTCACTCACTTTGTGGTTTGTGGAGAGTTTCGGCATTTGTTTCTTGGATTTATCAAACATTTTTGTTCCATCTTTCGGTATTAAGATGCCCCAGAAAGCTCACCAAAAAAAATTGCATATGAAACACGAAGAGAAAATAATTTAATGAAACCTCAGATTAAAATAAGAAACTGAAAACAGACTCAAGCAAAGCGCTGATTTTATTAGGCGCCTTTCTTGGGCAAATGTTGACCTGGCCATTTGTGACACTCTGCCAGGAACAAATCCCTGCAGCTTGAACCGAATTATATGTTCTTCAAGTTAACTCTTAAAAACAACCTTCCAATTCTGTCCAGCTAGATCAATTTTGCTAGAAACTCCCACGTGTTGCAAAAGCCCTGCAGCCCTGCAGAGAACCAACCTTCCCCACGTCAGAAACGTGGAGACCAAAGCAGCTTCCATGATGCCATCTGGAGCCTACCAGGCCAGGCAGAGGGATGGGAACTGCTCCCACCACCCCAGATTTACACCGTTGTACATTTGAAGGCATCTCCTTTGCAAGTGCCTTCTGCAGTTTAGAGACAGAACTGTGACCACAGTGCAGAAAGACCCATATGACGAACACCAAAGAGGCAGCCACGTGTCACCAAAGTCACCATACCCAACCCCAGAAGGAATCACCCTACTCAGTTCCGGTGTCCTTCAGCCTGCAGTCGGGCTGGCTACTGCCCAAAGACCAGCAGATGACCACCCCTTCCTCTTTGGGGAAGCTGCCCAGTATGTCCCTAGAGGGCTTGAGCCCACCTCCCCCCTGCATGGATGGATCTGGAGTCCTCCCACAGAGGAATGGGCCCCACTTGTTTCTTTGTGCCAAGTATGGCACCAATTTTCAGAAATTAGGAAGCTGAAGTCACAGAGAGGAAGGGGACAAACTATTCTCCAATGCACCTGAAGGCCAGACAAGGAACAATGGATGGAAACTGAACTAGGAGAGATTCAACCTGGAAATAAGGAGGAATTTTCTGACTGGGAGAACAATCCACCAGTGGAACTGAAGTTGCCTTCGGAAGTTTGTGGGAGCTTCACCACTGGAAGCTTTCAAGAAGAGACTGGGCTGCCATTGGTCAGAACGATGTAGGGTCTCCTGCTTGGGCTTGGGGGGTTGGACTGAATGACTTACAAGGTTAATCTGTAATCTGAGATACCTGAAATATAAGGACCCCTGAATGGGGGCGTCCCTCTCTTCTTCTTGGTGCAGCCTTCAAAAGTGGGCAGGTTCAGCTTATGTTAAGTGCTGGTGAAGGAGAACAAGGTGGGCTCCTCAGTTGTGGGCTTCCTTAGGCAGGGAAGGCAGCCTCTCCAGAGCAGAGGCACAAGCAAACTTGGGAATAGGAGCCAGTGCTGGGCCTAGGAGCGCAGCGTCCTCCTTCACACGTGGAGGAAGGGCTCCATCTGCTGCCCTTGCAAGACTGCAACATTCGCAGACTTGCCAGAAGTCTGCAGAGCTTTTCAGTCATCCACGGCTGTCCCAAAGGTGCTTTTCAAAGAAACATGTACAAAAGGAAAAAAAACCAGAAAGTCCAGTTGCCTCCAGAAAAAGCACCTTTGGGACAACCATGACATGGATGACGGAGAATCCCTACAGACATTTAGCTATGCAATTTGGGATGAAGACCCTTGGAACGGGAGTGGGAGTAGGAAGGGATTTCCAGGGAAAAATATTGCAGACTACAGGAACTATTTGCACCACTCTGGTGACCCTGAGGACACAGAGAAAACCCCAAGCAGCCTCAATGGCTCTCTAAAAAGGATGCAAATGACCAGCTGTCTGCAAGGAGTATAAATGCTTCCATTCCCCACCATCTAATGGTGAAGAAGCTGAAGAAGCCTCTGGGATGAGAAGCAAAAAGTCTTCAAAGAAAAAAAATAAGAAAGTCCAGTTGCTTCCTGGAAAAAAAAGCACCTTTGGAACATCCTTGCTAAAATTTATCTTGCAAACAAAGAAGCTGTCAGACCTGCCCAAAAACAATCATTTAGGGAAGCAGACTCTCAACTCCAATTGATTGAAAAGAACTTTTGCTGGACACATTCGTTGCAGGAAGGTGAGTCAGAATCCAAAGTTCCCGCTCACCTATACAAAGAGCCAAACCTACTGCTCCCCATCTCTCCCTCCCCCCCTGCCCAGTCCATTGCCAGCCCCCAATCCAGGATCACCACAAAGTTGTAGGAAATTCTGGGTAGTTTAAGGCTGCTAGAATTTCACACCCAAGGCAAGCACCTTGGAGATGCACAGGTGTGGGTTGTCCCAAATGCTGCTCAGCAAAAGCAGCAGCGGCCTTCGCTCTTTAATTCTTACAAACAGAGAAGAAGTGATAGAGGGAGTTGAAACTGCAGGAACCTTGGTCAACCTGCAGTGACTATGCCACACTAGAATACAACACAAAGACAATAGAACATAACGACACCAGAGCCTTGGATTTTAAAAGAGCCAATTTTAATAAACTCAGAGTATTAAATATGCATGACGCCACATTTCCATGAGCCTATGTTGTATGCAAAGTGGAGTCTGATGTAAGACTCCACTTATTGGTTCAAGCTGCTGGCGGGAAGAATGAGTTCCTGTCAGTGGCTGAAGTGTCCGACACGCTGGCCGCGTTTGCCTGCTTTTTGAATCTGGTTTGTAAATAAAGAGTTTCTCGCATTCCTGAGTCCTACTCCTTCCTCATCCGTGCCCATTTAATACAGATAGAACTTGGGAAAGATTCCATGGATAAAAATCCTAAAGGGGAAAACAACTCAAGAATCTTGGGAAATTCTGAAAAGTAAGATCATAGAAGGCCCAGACCAGCACAATACCACTGAGAAAGAAAAACTAGAAATCCAAGATGAAACCAGCACGGCTGCACGAAGATCTCTCTGGCAAATTGAAAGAAAAAAAGGACAAGTACAAAAAATGGAAAGAAGGACATACAACAAAGGCAGAATATCAGCGATAAGCCAGAAATCTGCCCAAGATGAAGGTCAGGATAGCAAAGGCTCAGAACGAACAAAGAAATTTGGCCAAAAAAAAGTCAAAGTTAATAAAAAAAAAAAGTTTCTCTCCAACATTAATTAATAATAAAGAAAAATAATCAAGGAAGCAGGTCGCGTTCCACTAAGAGAGAAGACGGGCAAGGAAGTAACAGGCACAGAGAGAAAGCAGAGCTGCTTAAACTCACTCTTGCCTCTGTCTTCACACAAAAAAGAAACTATTTCGCTCAATCCCACCCAAAAAACATTAACTGCTAAAAAGACAGACCAGAAATAAAAGTTTAAAATAAGCCAAAACAATAGCTAAGAGAACACCTGTCTTGATCATGAACACAAATCACTTGGGGGCCTGATGAATTACATCCAGCAGGTTTTTAAAGGAGCTGGGCCAGAGCGTCATCTCAGAACCGCTGGCACCATAATTTATTTTCAAAAATTCCTGGAGCCCCCGGGAACTACCAGAGGACTTGGGAGAAAAGAGCTTTGATGTGGTTGCCATCTTCCCAAAAAAAGGAGGAAAAAAAAAAAACAGGACCCCCAAGGAAATAAAGACCAATCCAGGCCTAAACATCAAATAACCCAGGAAAGCATACCTGGAAAAAGATATAAAAAAACAGATCTGCCAACATCAAGAAACTAAGTAAAGTAATAACTGTAGTCAGGCATTGGTTTTGTTAAAAAAACAAGATCATGGCCAAACCAATCTTATTTCATTTCTTCAAACATAGTACTAACCACAAAATACTGTTGGACCATAATATATTTAGATATTCAGCAAAGCATTTTGACAAAGAAGTAGACCACAACCTCCTTTAGTAAGCTAGAAAAAAGAGGAATAGATAGCACCGGCCACTAGATGGTTATTGTGCAAACCGCGCTCGCGCAACACGTCTACTTGAGGAGTATTTCCTTAATTGGGTCTAAGACCACCTGGAGGCAAGTAATCAGTGGGGTGCCACAAGGTTCTGTCTTAGGCCCAGGACTCTTTCAATATGTTCATTATACGACCTTAGATGAGGAACGAAAGGAACTTTACCAAATTGCAGATTGATGCTAAGCTGGCAGGAATAGCTAACGCCTAAGAGAGAGGCCTCAAGATCCATCTGGATCTGGGAACAAACTAAACACTGGGCAGTATCTAACAAAAATGAAATTCAAGTAGAGAAGTGGAAAGTTCCTACACTTAGGTAACCAAAACTACCAAATATAGACTGAGTGAAACCAGGCTCAATAGTCAGTAACTGATGAGAAGGGATTTCTTGGAGGTCTTCGTGCGACGACAACTAGCCTAAATTATAAGGCATCGAGTGTGCAGTAGCAGCAAAACGCCAATGCAAAACCCTAAGTTGATTACAGAGAGATACAATCAAGATCAATGGACGGTACTAATACCCCTCTATAAAGCCTTACAAGGCCACCACCTAGAGTTCCTGCATCCAGTTTTGGGTTCACCACTCATAAAAAGTTGTGGAGACTCTGGAAAGAGCAGAGAAGAGCAACCAGGATGATGAGGGGACTGGAAGGCTTAAAAACATACGATGAAGCAGTTGCAGGAAACCGGCCTGGCCTCATTCTAGGGAAGAGAAGACCAGGGGAGGACAGGAGAGCAGCCTTCCCATATTTTGAGGGGCTGCCCCCAGAGAGGAGGAGGCGTGCGTCAAGCTATTCTCCAAGGCACCTGATAATGCCTGACATGAACAATGGATGGAAACTGAAACAAGGAGAGATTCAACCTGGAAATAAGGAGGAATTCCCTGACAATGAGAACAATTCAACCAAACAGAACAGGAAGGTTGCCCTCGGAAGTTGTGGGAGCTTCATCACTTGAGACTTTCAAGAAAAGCATTGGACTGCCATTTTGTCAGAAATGGTGTGGGGTTCCCGCTTGGGCGGGGGGGGCGGTTGGACTAGGTGAGGTGGGACTACAAGCGTCCCTTCCAAACTCTGATTAATCTGTATCTTTTCCAGCCACCCCACCCAGTGCCTTCATAGATTCCAAGGGTGGAGGGATGGGGGGGGTCTTCTCCTCCCTGCTGGAGCCAGAAACCTCTTCAGACCTCCCAATGGATGGGAATCCCTGCAGGGGGCATTCGCCTTCCAGGCTGGTACTGGAAGAACTTTTAAACCGAGTTAAGACCACACCTGGCAATCCTGCAAGCCGTTTTGGTCCCCACACTGACAGAAGACGATGTTGAGACTTGGAAAAGCGCTAGAGTAAAGAGCAGCTAAGCAGGAATGAAAGGCCTGGCGAGATCAAACATAAGAAGAAAAGTTGCAGGTATCCGGTATTGGCCATTCCAGAGGAAAAGAAGGCACTAAGGGGGTGACATGATAGCAGGATTCCAGGAGTTGAGGGGCTGCCACGAAGAAGAGGAAAAGTCAACTTCTTTCTCCCAAAGAAGCCAAGGATGGAAACTGGTCAAAGGAGAGAAGCAACCTGGAATTCGAGGACAAACTTCCCCACAGGGAGGACAATGAACCAGGGGAAACAACTTGCGCCACCAGAAATCCCTTGGGCGCTCCATTTCACTGGGGGTTGTTAAGAAGAAACTAGACAGATACTTATCTGAAAGCGTAGTCGGTTCTCTTGCTTTGAGCAGCGGGCTGGACTAGAAGACCTCCAAGGCCCCTCCAGCTCATATCTTCGTATACTATTTCAGGGGCCGCCCCCACCCCCATTGTGCGGAAAGACCGGGGGGGGAGCGGCGCTGCGGAGCCCCCTCCTCCCAGGCGGAAGGCCCCTCCCGCGCTGCCTCGCCCACAATTGACGCCACAGGCGCCTCAGCCCCGATTGCCGCGGGTGCGCCATGCTGTGACCCCGCCTTCCTCCGCTCCTGGCCCCGCCTTTCCCCTCCGATCCGGGCGCGGCGCAGGAGCGGCCGCCGCGCCACACCGGGAGGCAGCAAGGGGCCGCCCGGGAAAGCGTCTCTCCGTCCCGCCCTCCGACGCTGCCTCGCTCGGACCGAGCGCTTGTCCTCGCGGGGTCCGGGGCGGGGGCTTGCTTCCCTTGCCCCCGACCCCCCACCCGAAATGGCCGTCGACCTCATCCCCGCACGGATACGGGCTCAGCGCTTTGCCGGACGCGGCCCTTTTCGCTCGCCGGGCTTTCTGCCCGCCGCTCCGGTGCTTCGACCGGGCGTTAATAGGTTAACACAGTCGAAGGGACCTTGAGGGCGTCATCTTAGTCCAACCCGCCCTTCCCGCCCTAACAGGAGACCCCTAACCGCGCGTTTCTGCGCAGGGCCAGCCCGGGTCTCTTCTGAAAGCTTTCGCCACTTTTGAGGCCAGCGGAGACCCCCACGCAGGGTCCGGTTTCCCCAAAGGGGCAGCCGCGGTTCTGGGGCTCTTTGCTGGGCTCCCGCGACGGGCGGGGGCCGCGCTGCACCCCTGGGGCTCCCCGCCTGGGCGACGCGCCGCCGCCCTCCCTCTCCCATTTCATGGGAGGCTGGGGTGGGTCACCCAAAATAGAGTCGTGGGTTCAGGCTTAACCGCTGCTTAACCCAGCCAGTTTTCTGCCTCTTCATGCGGATTGGGCAGCCTTCGGTGCTGCCCTTCCCAGGAAGGGGTTTGGCAAGGCTCCCTCGATCAGCCACCCCTTCCAAAGCTGGCTGGGGGAATTTCTGGCGTCGTTTGAAGTCTTCCAGGCTTAAAGTGCCCAAGGTTGGAGACCCCTGCCTAGAGGGACATTTTGGTGGAGTTGGTGGTTTCCGCGGAAACTCAGTAGATGTGTCAATGTGGTAAAATGTGCGATGTGCAAAAAGAGGAAAAATGCAAGCTCTCCATCCGGTGGATCCTTTGGGCAAGAACTTTTAGGAAACGGCTGCCTCTTTGCTAAATGCCACTTTTTGAATTTTCTGTCGTGTTACCATCGAATGTTTAGGTTACAGTCCTAGACAAAGTTGCCTAGGTCATTAAATTCCCACTACTGGTTTCCTGGGCATTATATGTAAAAGCTTCATTAAATCTTATCATTTTAGTGTGTTTGTTTTACACTGTCATGCTGGTGAAATAGGATTTTAAAGAATTAGGTATTTTACTCAAGCACATGGGGTGGAAGGTGGAGCCTTGCTTGGGTGCAGCAAGAATGATTCCCTGCCCCTCAGCTTTTCTCGTCCGTGCGAGGACCAGCAACCTTGAGTGTCCAGCAAACAGCCAAAAGGACACACCTGTGGTGCCGTGCCCAGCTTGTTTCTTTTGCTGCAAGATGCCAGCGTCCTTAAGCAATTGCCTCTGGGCAGGCAGGTGCCCAATGGAGAAAGCTCAGAGGAGGAACATGGCGGTTGCCCTTTCAGTCTAAATGCCATCAAGGAGCATGAAAGAATGATGAATGGTTTGAGGG
This sequence comes from Laticauda laticaudata, assembly GCA_004320025.1. Classification (NCBI taxonomy): domain Eukaryota; kingdom Metazoa; phylum Chordata; class Lepidosauria; order Squamata; family Elapidae; genus Laticauda; species Laticauda laticaudata. The sequence goes on along the minus strand of BHFT01015741.1, from coordinate 4,145 downwards.
AACCTACATATTTTGACCTTAGGCTTCCCCCAACAGCACCCGAAGGCCGACTCTTCCAGCCAAAGTCCACGCGCCAACAGTCTTTCAAGGATATTTTCACAATTACAGATCTTTATCAGTCTTGGGAGAAGGGGGCCAGGCCGCATATTCTTTCAGATTTGCCACACTGTAGCAGCAATTACTTGGCAAGAAGTCAGGAACAGATCTTCACTAATTGAATTAGAACTAATTGTCTCCTGGAAACCCCACTCCTCCTTTCTTCTTTCCTCTTGTTATTCCCTTATCGGAGGGGCCATTCACCGTCCACCTGTGTCTTTACTCCTGATTTGACAGGATTGCTTCTCAACTTTTTCCTTCTCCTAGCACCTCTGTGCCATACCCACATGGGGAACGGGCTCCAGCTAGGTGTTCTTCTGCCTCACTGATGGCTGATTCCGAAGGCAGCTGATAACTGTCAGATGGCCCTGGCCCCATCTCTCCTCCCATTGCAGAGCCTTCATCAGAGCCATCTCCCAGATGCAGGACTGCCCCATGTTCCTTCCCCAACCTCCCTCACCTGTCCACCGCTTCTGCTGCCGGCTCTGCTGGGTTTCCCCCATCGGGCCACAACACCGACCTCCTTGGAGGAGGCCATATCGAACGGCCTTTAAGCTTTCTCCTTCCCTCCTTCTCTTGACAGACTCCAAGGGCCTTTCCAACCCTGCTGCAGGTTTGAGGCACTGCGGGGAAAAGGCTGTACGCTCGCTGGAGGCCTACTGCCCAAACATAAGTTACCCTGAGCAGCCAGGGAGGTGAGTGGTTCTCTTCTCACTTCGGGTGCCCTTCTGCAGTTATTTCCTCATGAGCAGAGAGCCGAGTGCGAAACCTCGTGAGCTGGAAGACAGCCACCGCTTGCTTCCTCCCCAACCTCCTCACTGTCCAAGTCTGCTGCCAGCTCTATTGGCCACAACACTAGGTATGTCTTGCCTGCGGAAAAGAAGGATTGGGGAATGGGACATGAGGGATGCCTTCCAGTACTTGAGGGTCTGTCACAAACAAGAGGGGGGACAACCTATTCTCCAAAGCATCTGAAGGCAGGACAAGAAAGATGGAAGGTTATCAAAGAGAGATCCAATCTCAAACTAAGGAGAAATTTCCTGACAGTGAGACCAATCAGTGGAAGGGCTTGCCTTCAGAAATGGTGGCTGCTCCATCACTGGAGGTTTTTAAAAATAGACTGGACAACCATTTGGCTGGGATGGTATAAGGCTCCTGGCTTGAGTAGGGGATTGGTTGGATTAAAGACCTCCGAAGATTCCTTCCAGCCGGAGGACTTCATGTTCTAGGTACACAATCCATTGGTCAAGTGTTGGTGAGAACAAGTGCAGCACCCAATTCTCAGCCCTCCAAGGTTCCCTCTCCATGGTGGGGGTCTCTGAAGTCTGGGCCATAAGATGAGCCTCCTACCCCAATGCCCCTTCACTCTAATTGATGTTAAGTGTGCCAATGAAAGAGCTGGGTTGTCCTTGGCATTCCGCGTTCAGGCAAGCCCCACAGCCTCTGGGCTGACCCTCTCCCTTTCTCTGAAGACAATTCTACTCAGAATAAGAGTTGGAAGGGACCTAGTCCAACCCCCTGCTCAACAGGAGACCCTATATACCAGTGATGGTTAACTTTTTCGGCATTGTTCTGTCTTCTGTACAGAGGTAGATCTTGTCTTCTGTACAGATGCAGAAAAATAAACTCAACAAAGCATTTTTACAAAGTCTTTATTATTGGTTCATTAGGCATCCTCATAACTCACATTTGTGATGAAGTTCTTCTTAATGTCCAATTCTTTGCATATCTGTCTTGTAGGTAAAAAGATGGTTATCTCCTTTTCCCTTTCCTCCCATCTTGTAGTGGTAGTTATGAGTCCATGACTTCAGGCAAAAATGAAGAAACCTCCCCCAACCCATCGAGGATCAATTTAGTGACCAATCAGGATTATAGATGTGGTCATGTGACATGGACTACATTTCCCAGGATACTTTAACTACATTTACCATGATGCATTCCCTTAAGGGGACAGCTCACAATTGTTAACTATCCAATTCCCATACACTGGCTGGACATGTGCATCCCCAAAATGCTATATGCACATGTGTGCACATCCCCTGTGCATACACATGCATTCCCCACACATGCACCCTGCTCCCACATATGCACGGCAGAGACCCAAAAACCAGCTGGCCAGTGGGAGGCGTGTGCATGCATGCACAGCAGAGCTCAGCTGGGGCGATGGCTTGCGTGCTCAGAGAGGGTTCTGCATGCCACCTCCAGTATGCGTGCCATAGGTTCACCATCATGGCTATATATACCATTTCAGTCAGGTGGCTGTCCAGTCTCTGTTTAAAAGCCTCTCCTTAGAACCAGTACAAATTCATCAAGGCAAGCCCCAAATCAAGAACGGCTGGCATAATAATCTTATCATTTTAATAAGAATGGCTGGTACACAAGTGAATGACTTTAAAAACAGGCCCGAACTTCAGTACCTGCTTACGGAAAATGCTGTTAATTTGTTAAGTTCCTATGTTGCCAAAATCACAAAACAGACTCCTATCTAGTTGTATCATGACTAAATATTATAATGGGAATGGGGGAAATATAGAAAAATAAAGGGAAGTAACTCAGCACAGATGCTGCAAGGAGAATTAAAGAGATGAAATACTGCCAGAGATGTTTTGGCCTCTTTGATGCTGGGGGCATCGGCTGCCACCCCGAATCTGCGGAATAAGCCATTTGCCCAACGGAGCATCGCGAAGAGGCTCTGAGGTTCCCAGAAGAAAAAACCCTGCTGAGGCCAGGTAAGAAGCCACTCTCCCTCTTCTGCATGGATGGAAAGGAGGGACGGCAGTTGTGGCCACTTGACTGGGGTGCAGCAAGGCACCTGCTCTCTCCTGCGCAGCAAGAGAGGCAAAAGGGGGAGACTGGAATCTTCCCCATCCTTCAGGCAATTAAAGAGAGTTGGAAGGGACCTTGTAGGCCATCTAGTCCAACCCCCGCACCATTTTCAGATCAGCCTTTTCCCTTCACAAAAACATTCTTGGACTCCACTCTTAATAAAAAGTAACTGAGGGGCAAATTTAGGACAGGGCAGAACGTACAAAAACAAAAGAGAACTTAGAACGCCGTTGCAGTTTAAAATGCTCGTATATTTTACCTTAAAAAAAAAACAAAAAAAAACCAACCCTCATACATTTCGTCAAAATACTGGCATTTCCAGCGATTTGTTTATTAGCTTTATTTTTTTTAGTGAACAATAATATAGGGTCGTGATTTCACAGTGGAGATAATGCTGCAAGAGGATCTCGGGAGAGGCGCTACCAGAGGTCGGTTGTGTTTTGTGGGTCTCCGGGTGGCGGGGAGGGGACCGAAACCCATTCATTGAAAAGTGAGTCCTGAGGGTTGGTCTAAAGAAATGTCAACACCAAAATAAAGCTCGCCCTTCGTTTTCAAGAGGCATCTTAAGGCTGAGCATATTGAGAGATTAAGGACAAATCCTATAAAAGCGGTGTCCCCTCCCCCCCCCCACCCCACCCCCTAAATGACCTAAGCATACGTAAGGGATAAAATTACATTTGTACAAAAATAGACATTTAACTTTATTGACACTGAAGGTATTTTTGCTCACCTTCTTCTCGTTTAAATCTTTTTTTTAATCACCTGCTTCATCAGCTCCGGGGTCCGGAGAGCGAAGGCTTTTCCGAAAGCCCCCACCTCNGGTATTTTTGCTCACCTTCTTCTCGTTTAAATCTTTTTTTTAATCACCTGCTTCATCAGCTCCGGGGTCCGGAGAGCGAAGGCTTTTCCGAAAGCCCCCACCTCCCCCGCCCGCCCGCATCTGAAAAGAGACGCGGGTTTCCCTCCGCCCGGGATGCAAACGCTCCAGTTTTGCCTGCCGTCGGTTCGGTCGGTGGGTCAGAGCTTCACAAAGCAGGTGAAACGGGGCGGAGGAGAGGAGAGACCGGGAAAAGAGCAGGACGCCAAGCCCGAAGGCGGCGGGACAACGATGCCCACGTGAGCGGAGGGATCGAGGCGACGCGTGTACCGACGCCGCATGCACGCATACACACACACACGCGCGCCTGGCGCCCCCTCCCGGAGGGGAAGGCTGCAGCCCCCCC
>BHFT01015740.1:0-21754 GCA_004320025.1 Laticauda laticaudata | reverse complement strand
GTATTATCCCACGTCATTGTAGTGCTGTTAAAGTTGTAGCAACGTTTCAGCAGAATCCCATCTGCCATCATCCATACAGAAGCCTATTGATGGCAGATGGGATTCTGCTGAAACATTGCTACAACTTTAACAGCAATACAATGACGTGGGATAATAGCTGAAGGAAGCTAAACAGCACACATGTTAGTACCCGCGAAAGCTTAAAAAAACAAATATATATATATATATCTCCATCCACATCCATACAGGAGCCTGATGATGGCAGATGAGATTCTGCTGAATATATAATCTAATGTAACAAGCAACCAACCTCTCTGTGCTAACTGTTAAGAGGCACAAATGGATGAGTTCTCAGATCTTGTTTTCTTATTTTCCTAGCAAATAAACATAATGCTTGAGTAGTAGGTTTTGGTCTGGTCCAGCATGGGTTCATTCTAAAGTCTATCTTAAATATATGCCAGGTGCAAAAAAACCAAATCTTTGTGAGAAGGTTCAATTACGCTGATTTATTGCTAAAAGCTATGCATATGGATCTTCTCAACTAACAGTCAGCACCTAGTTAGATAAGGCTCAAAGCACTTAACGGGGAGTGAACTTCATTCTCTTGTGCCTATGTGAGGTTGATCCCTCTTTTAACTCTGCTCCCAAGTTCCACATTCCTTCTCTTCTAGAAAGATTTACAGATCAACAGAGTTGAAAGGGACCATGTATATCATCTAGTGCAACCTCCCATTCAAGCAGACTCTACATCATTTTTGATAGATGGATGTCCAGTCTCTTCTTGAAAGCTTCCAGTGATGAAACTCCCACAACTTCTGAAGTCAAGCTGTTGATTGTTCTCACTGTCAGAAAATTTCTCCTTATTTCCAGGTTGAATCATTCAATCAGTTTCCATTAATTATTCCTTGTCTGGCCTTCAGGTGCTTTGGAAAATAGTTTGACCCCCTCAACTCTGTGACAGCCCCTCAAATATTGGAACACTGTTATCATGTCTGTCCAGTCCTTCACTAGATTAGCCATGCCCAGTTACTGTAATGGTTCAATGTATGTTTTAGCCCCCAGTCTCCTCATCATAGTTGCTCTTCTCTGCACTCTTTCTAGAGTCTCAATATCTTTTTATAGTGTGGTGACTAAAACTGGATATAGTACTCTAGGTGTGGTCTTACTAAGGCTTTATAGAGTGGTATTAGTAGCTCCCTTGGTCTTGATTGTATCCCTCTCTTAATGCAATTCTTCTACATATATTCATGAATGACAAGTTTGTGTTGCTATGTTAGCTTCCTCTTCCCCTCCCTTACATACTTTGTTACCAGGCTGTGACATATTGCTTAAACATAAAATATTGATTATATGCAAAATATAACCCAACCATATATGGATTAATAGCTGTAACCTCAATTTGTCTTGGAAATATGTTTTCACAAGATGTTATTCATTGTAACAAAATCTGAATTCTGACAGGCTGATACTTGAACTGATCCATTTCTCTGATGTCATAATACTCTCATATTTTTGAAATATTTACTTTTGAAATATTTGTGACTTAGTTCTGATAATCACAAGAGCAAATTTTATGGGTGTTCAGAAGTCATTTAAAATTACTTAAATGTCAAAGAACTCTGATATTCACTGACTTAAAGGTTTGAAGTAATTAAATTTTTTTTTTTTGAAAATTTTTTTTATTAATTTTCTACAAGACACACATAACATACAAAACATTAAAAACATCTGCTCTCATATATTACTTCCAGTGTGTCGGTTGGTTCATCAGTTTGTTTGTCATTCATTTTGTAGTCTCAGTTACAGTTATATTGCATAACAATTCATATTATCAATCATATCCTAATATTACTAAAAAAGAAAAAAAATGTTTTGACTATACTTTAATCATTCATGCTTTTGTGAGATATCAAATACTCTTAAAACAGTTTTATTCTATAGCAACATCATATAATCATACACAAATCATTATCCTAAGAAAACCCTTTATAGATATAGTATTAATGTTCTAGTTAATCGTTAATTTATCAATCTAGCCATTGATAAAGGAAGATCCTAAATTTTCATAAAATTGTTTATCTTCTTGCTCTTCTAATTTCACAACTGGTCAATCTACTGCATCCTCAGCACATTCCAATATTTTCTTAATCCTACTTTTCTTACATTGAGAGTCAAAAGAAGTAAAGTATTTTCCCTAATTATTGGCTGGTACTAACATATTGCTCATGTTTGTTTTTTAATATGAAGCTTCTTGTAAGCAAATTATATCACATTCTAATCTTCTCTAATTTATGAAAGGTTTTCGCTTCTTGTTAAACAGGCGTGAGTTATAGTCCATTTATATTCATTTGTAAATCAGTTTTATTTTCTATTCCATGATTGATGCCTTTATATCTTAGCGTCTAGACAGCTCGTCGTGGCTTTCTCACTTACCGTTGTTCTTTTACTGTTCTACCTGTCACCTCACAACTCCTTTCTCTTTTCAATCTCCGCGCTTGTACCTGCTCTGATATCATTAATGAGACTCTTTCCCTGCCTCTTCTCTTCTTCTCCAAAAAAATTTCTGCGTAGAGAAGATTCTGCTTTTTCAATCGAATCAATTCTATGATCTCTGCTCTTGCCACATAAAGATTAGTCCCTTCTGGTATCGAGCCACCTTATAGTTCACTTTCATTTTCCAATAGCATTTTTTTGGTCAGAAAATCGTATTTGCTTCGCATCTTCTCGACTCTCTTAGGTATTGTTTTAAAACCACAATCTTTTGCCTTTATATTTTCAATGTTTTCTCTCTTACCACTATGTAATATTTGCTGTTTTGATGGATTTTTTAGGTAAAGTCTAATATGGACTTCCTTTGGTAATTTAATTTCTCACACCGGCAAATATCTTGTTATAAACTCGATATCCCTCTACTCCAATCCACATTCCTTTTCTCTGTAATTCCAGAAACATCTGCAACATTTATCATTATCGCTATGGCCCAACTTTTCTCTTTTCTCTTGATACTATATTTGAAATCTAAGATTAAAATTTCCTGACCTTTCCATCTCCGCACCTTCAACATCCCACTTTTTTCTTGTTCTAACTAACCATGTTAATATAGTGTCAAATATTTCCTATCTTCTCCTCTCTTGGTTTTCCTTCTTCCTCAATTTTTGGACTCCTCATCCTTATACGTTCCCCATCATTTTGTTTAATATTTTCGCCATTTTTCATCAGTCTTCTTGTTCTTTGTTTGAATAGCATCTATTTTATCTTAATAGCTTGGATTCCTGCATAATCGTGATCAATCTGTAAAATTTACTTTTTCTTGTTCTTTATCTTGCTTCAAACATTCCTGAATTAATGTTGTCCTTCAGATGGTGGGGTAAGCAGAGGTAGAAGCAGAAATGCTGCAGTCAACTTCTCGGGTGTTCGTGCTCATTTTAATGCTCGTCCAAAGCTTCAGATTTCTCTTTACTTGTCAATCCAGCTGATAGAGTAGCCATTATAATATCAAAATAAAAAATCTCCATAGTAAAAAGCCCAAAACCAAGAAGAAAAAAGGCGGAAAAAAGGAAAAAGAAAGGTCTTCACCGGTTCTTCTAGACCTAGTCCAATTGAAATAATCCACCATAAAAAAGAAAAAATCAGAAGAAGAAAAAAATAATCAAAAAGGAAAACAAAGTGATCCAAAAACATAGATTAAGGAGCAAGAAGCAAGAACAAAAAAAGGAAAAAACTCTGAGGGCTTTCCTTTAAAATAAAAAGCAAAAATACTAGAGGTAAAATTTACAAAATAGGCATGGCGAACGTAGGAAATTTCACAATGTAATATATTAATATATATGTATGCACTACGCACACTGCACTTTTTACTTTTTTATCCAAGGCTCTTATTATGACTCCTTCTACCAGCAGCTTCAAAGCCAAGCATACAAAGTTGTTGAAATATTGATAAGAGTCCAAGAAAAGCACCTGTAGTAATATTTTACTGTGTTTCCTCCCTCTATCTTATACATTAAAATGTCCTTGACAGGAGTGTTTCATACATTTTCTCCCCAATTCAAATAAATATTTATCAAGCACTCGTATTGCTGTCAGTGTTGCAAAACATCTTGCTTGATACTTCTTTCCCCCCAGTCAGAAGAAAAAATATTTATTAAAAAACTCAAACAAGAAAAAAAAAAAAAGAATAACCAAAGGGAAGCCTCTATCCTAAAGAGAATATTAAAAAAATGCATAAAAGTAAGCATAAGAACATATATTAATAAGGACGAAATTCATCCGGTCTACCTACAAATCTACATTAAAGTCCTCAGGAAAAAAAATAAGGAAAGAATCCAAGCCTCAATTTGACATGCACTGTTAAAAAACTGCCGCTTAAACAATTCCAGTCAAACAAAAATAAACGTCACAGGTTTTCTTCTTTTTCACAGATTCCTTTTCCAAGCTGCTCAGCCAATTTACAGTACAAAAGAAATCTCAGCGCCAACCCGACACACCAATCCTCAAGCCACTTTCTTTCCGGAGCTCGTCCCGACTCAGCAGCTATTTGGAGGTGCCTTTCCCGCTGCCAGCAAAGGGCTTTCTCCCGGATCAAACCAGAGATTTTGCGATATCTGCTGGGATCCTGGGACAGTGCCCTTCACAATCCCCGTCTCTTACGGATTGGTTTAGTGTCGTTAGAACCGACCAGGGGCGAAAATATCAGCTGCGATCTCAGAGCCCCGAGATCGCAGCTGTAGCACCGAGACGAAGCTCCGCCTTCTAATTAAATTTCTTACGTTGAAAATAATTTGTTCTCCCTTTCTGTTCTTTAGCATTGGAAATGTCATATCCACAAATAAATGAGCTGTTAATATTGCAACTGGTTTTTTTATTCGAGCATATATTGTATTATTGCCATAGCAGATCATAAACTATTTTCATTCTTTATTTCCTCTTCAACGGACAAGTTTATTCAAAAGACACTGAAAATATTTAGAATAGTTCTATTTTCTTATTTAGGAATAGAAGATATCCTGCAAAGTTGAAGGAAAATCTTTAGGAAGTAAAAGAACCAGAAAACCTTAAGTCTTACAGGTTACTTTAGATTTCTGGATAAATAGTTTTCATTGTTTTTTTAAGAAAATGTATGGTTGATGGTTCTGCCATCTCTGAGTTATATTTTATCTACAGCTATCATAAGGAAAGGCAATGAATAAAATGTCTGTGCAAAAAGTTTGTTTCTGCAAGAATCAGTGGTTTGGATGGGAGAAAGGCAAACCAATTCAACATACTAGCTTGAATTGGATAACTTTATTTATGATTCACAGAAATCAATTTTTACATTCATCAGTACTGCCATGAACATTTTCACATCTTGAACACCGTCTGATTAAAGTAATAGCACTTAAATTTATATGCTGCTTCATAATGTTTTACAGCAGTTTCTAAATGAGGGGTGCCCACTGGCCGAAAGTGTCACATGCAGGCCATGCCCCACCTGGCTCAGCAAAGGCAAAAAATGTTATGATGCATCGCATGATGTAATTGAGTTTTATACCAAGTGCTCTAAGTGATTTACAGAGTCAGCATATTGTCCCTAGCAATCTGAGACCTTATTTTAATGACTTAGGAAGGACGGAAGGCTGAATCATCTTTGAGCCAGTCAGGCTCAAACTCCACTGCACCACCAGGACTGTAGTATCTATAGATTGTATAATGTTATTTCTTGTTCATGCTGTTGTGAATAATACAGGAAATCAGTGGCAGTATTTCCAGTCTGGACTGGCATGAGGCATATTGGAGAAGAAGCAGATTAAGTCCAGATAAATCCAGCTCCAAGTTTTATCAGCTTCTTTTGTGATCAATTTCAAATGGAAAGACTTGGAGAGAATTTTTATATATGGAATACATTACATAAGACAATATTTTTGGCCCTCTCTCTCCTATAAATACTCCCTACTTATTGAAAACAATTTTATGATCTTTCTGTCTGCTAAAAAGTCAACTTAAAATTGATTCAAATATCTATCTGTCATTTGCTTTTGCCAGGCACCCAAATAATTGAAAATATAGCACAATGTGCATTATTTAGAGAAGATTATCAGTGCCCTGGAGTGACATCAAATAAACACACAGACCTTTCTATCCTGCTTAGGCAGTTAGTGATAATAACAAAAAATATTTCTATACATACACTGACCCAATGAGTATTTCAGACAGCCTGGTAGTTAGTGCTGAGAAATGACAGCTGTTTAAAAAAAAATCAAATGATAGCTATTAGTGGCCATAAGAATTAAATTTAAGATTATGCATGGTTGAAAATGATTGGATAGAAATGTTTTGGAGTGCATATAAACATAGTACTTCTATTCATTAAAGCAGCTACTTTTTTTACAAACTTCTGTGCAAGACTGAAGAATAATTTGGCTATTTTAATTAGTTGATTCTTTAAAGCAGGCCTGCCAAACCTGCTGCCTGTGGGCTGGATACCTCATGCACTGGCCATGCACATGCCTGGTTTAGCAAGGGAGGGAGTTGTGATGCATCATGTGATGCCCCTATGATGCCCCCCACACACACTTTAAAGCAATGCTTAAAGCAGCTACATCTTTTTACAAGATTTTGGAAGTCTAAAAAAAGTTGTGATGCTTTAATGAATAGAAAACAGGTCCAAAGTACTTTGTTCAAATCATTTTAAGCATGAAACGGTCTTAATATATATTACTTATATGCAGATCAGCCAAAAAGTCTAATTTAAGCTCAAGATTTAAAGGTTACAAGACTGATCTAAATTCACACTTTGAAGTATGAAGGCAACAGTTCAAGATTCACTCATAGAAAGCCCTAAAAATATCCAGGAGCTGATTCAATTTGGAGTAGAGAGGGATGAAAATAGGAGAACATAGAAATGGCAAAAATTGTGGTCTCAAAATTATAAAATGACAATGTCAACAGCATATAAAGAAAACTGGTTTTACAGGTGGCACTTCCCCCCGACAAGAATAGCAAGAATGTTCAAGAACAAATCTGAAAAATGTTGCAAATGTCATCAGATACCTGGCTCATACTATCATATGTGATGGACTTGTGAGAATGCCAGAAAATATTGGACTAAAATACACATGTGGTTGGAAAAAATGACAAAGAAACACATAGACTTGAAACCAGAGATTTTTTTATTGGGAATTTTACCTGATACATATAATAATGACTTGAAATATTTGATTGTAAATGTATTAACAGCGGCTGCATTGTATTTGCTAAAAATTGGAAGAAAATGAAAAATACCATTACAGGAAGAAATTATTAAGAAAATATTGGAATGTGCTGAGATGAGTAGATTGACATTTGAAATTAGAGAGCAAGAAGATAAACAATTTTATGAAATTTGGGATCTTCTTTATCAATGGCTAGATGATAAAATATGATAATAGAACATTAATACTATATCTATAAAGGGTTTCTAGGAATGATTTGTTATGATTATATGATTTGCTATAGAATAAACTATTTAAAGTATTGATATCTCACAAAGCATGAATGATTAAAAGTATAGTCAAAACAATTTTTTTTTCTTTTTTTTAGTAATATTAGGATATGGATTGATAATATGAATTGTTATGCAATATAACTGTAACTGAGACTACAAAATGAATGCACAAAACTGATGAACCAACCGACACACTGGAAGTATATATGAGAGCAGATGTTTTTAATTTTTGTATGTTATGTTATGTCTTGTGTATGTCTTGTAGAAAATTAAAAAAAAAATTTCAAAAAAAAAAAAGGAAATAGGAGAACATGAACCTGCAAAGTTTCACTGGATGACCTCAAGGATTTCACTGCAATAAAGTTCTGAATTGTTCTTTTGTTTTGCTTTTCTTATATAGAAAGACAATTGTTCAACAAAGATCTATGGAAAGATTGTACTGAACAAATTCAGAAACTATTTGACTTCAATTTTTAAAAAAGGATGCTTAAAATAGTAATACATAGGCTCTTACTAAAAACATCTAAAAGCCCATTATTTTTTGACCACTGATTTCCAAATTTATTGCCATCACCCTTTGGCAAAGTTAGATTCTTCTGAAAATCTTGTGTTTTAAGTGGCTTCTACAAATCTTTGTTTTTTAAAAAAAAACAAGAATGTTTTCACTACTACATAAACCAGTCAGTGTGATATACACTATGTCATAAGCTCTATTTGTAGGCTATAGTCTAATAACCAGAACAATATCTGAGGACCATTTCTGCAGTGAAAAAAAGCTAAAATAAGTAGCAATAAGCAAAGAGGAACTTTTTTTCCTTATTCCTAAATGTGGGATATGGAGGAATGAGTGGCCTTGGAAATGTTGAAGAACAGCTGCATGCAAAGATTAATGGGTCAGCAAACACACTGAGTTAAGAAATGATAAAAAGATATATGAAGATAGGTAACAGTTAACACAAGAAAGAACAATTTTCACTTTAAAAACACAGCAGAATAAATCTGATTTCCCCTTTCCCTTCCTTTAAATGATCCTAAATAAAGCAATTCAAACAGAAGAATAAGTCACAGTCAGTCTAGGGAGAGTCTTATAGGTCTTCTGATAGCACGGCTTCAAGAGTTGATAAAACTTACCAAATATTTATTACAAAATTAGAAAGTACATTATAGCATTCTTGCCTCTTTTCTCTTTATACAGAATGAATTAACAATGTTTCAGTTCGGTGTCAAGTTTCAAAAAATCCTACAAATTTTTATGAATCAAATCAAAAGCAACTAGTTCGACCTACCTGTAATCTTGAATCAATTAAGTTAATTACAATGTTTAGTTTGAGGACATGATTCAATTAAACCTTCTCGCTGAAGCTTTACAAGCTTCACAAAGTATTGGTAGACACACATGAACTCTCTAGAATCATTAACATAACTAGTGTGCATACCAATACGTAATTCAATTAAAACCTAGAAACTAGTAGATAGGGATTTCTTTGACTTAGGGATTCCACTAGAATCATGTCAGGGTCACACACCTAGAAACTTGAAGGTTGAAGTTTGTGAATGAGGTGGGTATTTTATCATCACAATTATGGCCAAACCAAAGGAACAAACCAACTATTAACAACTGAAGGCTGTTTTAGAATTGATTGAAGAGGCAGCACTTCCTTAGACTAATTCTTACACAGTTTTGAATGGTTACAGAGCCTTTGATGTTAATGTTGCTGCCATATTATGATTGCCTTGTTTTGCATATTTATACTTATACACTCTTTTGTCTCACATAAAAAAATTAACTAAATTATGTCTTACAGACAGAATGGGCAGAATCATACTTAGTGAGATATTTTCCTACCCCACACTATTGATCTTTATAAGTAATGATTGATACTTCAAACTGGACTCAGATGTCAACTGGTAGCCAATTTAAAATGTATGTGGAACTCTGCAGTTGTGAGGTTTCCATTACAGTTGTTTGGTTGTTATTTGAGTCAGAAAGTTGCAGTAATCTAGCTGGCATGAGTTGATGTCATTAAGGCTTTCTGAACAAAGATTGGAACATCAATTGTGCGTCTAGCAATAATATCCTGCAGCTTACAAAGCAGCAGTTACAAGTCAGAAAAATCTCCCAAATGACAGGTCTAGTCATGTAGGGGACATCCTAATTTAGACCATCCACTTCAATAGCCAATGTTTCTATCTCATGCCTAGATCTGAATCATGACAGAAAGACACTTAATGTTCTGTCTCCTCTGGGACAGGCATTTAAAAAGTCATCAGGTGCCTCAATATCTGACAAGCTGATCAGCATTTCTGAAGCTAGTGGGACAGTGACTGTTCTGGACTTGGTGATGGCAGTGGCGCTTGGAAGAGCAGATCTTTTGGGGGTGATGGTGAATTGCACAAGGTTGCTTGGGGGGGGGGGCAAAACTNGTGAATTGCACAAGGTTGCTTGGGGGGGGGGGCAAAACTCATCCAGTAGCCCTTAGGTTGTTCATAGCTATTTTACAATTTTTGTACCTGATTTCCTACTTCCTTCTTAGCAATTTTCTCTAAAAGTACAAAATTGCAAAAAAACAAAAAGCAACTCTGAAGTTTTACAAATGCAGATTATTCTCTATTACCTCCTTAGCATATAAATAGCAAGTTGCAAAATATAAAGAAAGCCTTATTAAAATATGGTCTCTCTGCAGAAGAGTGCTCAACTGTCATTATTTTCCAAGCTAGTAGCTTTAATGCCTCTCTCAGAGTGGCATCAATCACTTCCCAAATCCTTCTGCCCATGGTTCAAAGAGACACATCACATGGCAGAAATCATACTACAGAGCATCTATACATTTTATGGGACTTCACAAGCTCAAATATCAGCAGCCTTAGTCATCTAATAATTGAACATTTCTTGTCTTTCTGTTTTTTCTGTAAGTATAAACAGCCCTGTCATCTTACAGCCTAGAACTACACATTATAATAAAAGTAGGTTTCATCTATTGTTTGAATAGTTTAGCAATTTTGTAGAGTTTCTTTTTTATCTCTCTCCCCCCCACAGAAAGAGAAAAGTACACATTTCAGCTTCAGATCCCACTCATGACTATCTACTTTTCATTTGCTGTAACATAAACAGTGTTTGGTTTACTTTATTCTCTGCTTTCCCAGAATATAAGACTTGCTAATATATTAAATGTGTCTATGTGTCTTTATCACAGAAACAGATTGAGACTGGTCTCCTATGATTTTTTTTCCAGCAGCTACTTCTGTTATTGTGGCTAGTTAGGAAGAACTTATTTTTATTTTATTTTATTTATTTATTTGTCAAATACTTAGAATATAATAGAAATAAGAATAAACATAAGTTTAAATACATAAACTTGAAGGATTAAACTGTAGTTGCAGGAGGTATTGCATACATTAGCTTTAATGAGTCAGACATTGGTTTCAGATTTTCTTTTCAATATTTTTTTTACAGAGGGAAATACTTTTTTTCCTGCAGTATTAGCTTTTGGATTAAAACCTCTAAAATTCAATTTTTCTTCTTCGCTATGATTACAATTTCATTGCTGTAACATTGCTGTTTCAAGTTATAAACCACTAAAAGAAACTATATTTTTCAACAAAATCTAATCAGTGCTTTCTCATTTACTATTAGGTAAACATGTATAGGGTTATAATCTTCCCATCTACTTCTACGAATTTCTCCTTAGAAGGAAATCTTATGGAAATCTAATTTAGTTTCACACAGTTATTTCCACTATACTGGGCATAATCCAAAGGAAATTAAAGAGATCTTACTTCTGACTGAGTATAGACAAATACAGTGTTGCATACTGTTTCTTTTTAAATTACAATTTTAATTAGGCATGTCATATCTAGGCTGCAAAAAAAACCTCTAATAACCACTAGATGGAAAAAAGCAGATAAAATGTTCTTTATCTCTTTGCTGGCCTCTATTGAGGATTCTAAATTTTGAAAATCAGGTAATGCATTGCTTACCTTTTCTGATAAATTGTCCTCTTGTGTTAAAGCTGCTTATGTAAGGATATCTTACTTATTAGGAAATATGAAAAGTTAGTTGTCAAATTCATCCAAATTTGATAAAATTGTGATTTCTCCAATGGTGGGATTCAACCTTTTTTTAACTACAGGTTCCATGAGAATGTGCTTCAGTACATCATATACATATATAATACATCTTATACATATATGATTGTTGAGGACTCAGTATGAGATAGGATCCATGCCTTCATTTTTTTCCATGAGATCAAATTGTAGGGAACTATGAAAGGCTCCAAAGTGCTTGATTTCACAGAAGGAGTTGCAAAGGTTTTAAAACTAATAGTCTTTGCTTTTAAAATTGATTTTGTACAACATAGACAACAATAATTGTCTTTACATCAGGAGTAAATTTTAGCATGTTTCAGACAGATAGTTTGAGATGTTTTGTACAAATACAGCACTAAAATATTTTGGAGTAGCGAGAAAACAGTTTATTTTCTCTATTTTTTTAAAGAGAAATTTAGGGCAAATTGAGGTAATCAACAGATATTTTGAAGGGATTTTTGGGAAGAAAAGAAATGCCATGATGTCCACAGAGACATTTTGTCAAAAGTAGGGGATATTTGTTGAGCAATTTGCTGTTGTATGCAAATATTTTAGATGGATGGAAATATTTCTAAAAACATGAAGCAGCTAATATTCACCTATGGCAGTATTTTTTATTTATTTATTTGGTAGTCCTGAAAGTGTTCATTTTTCAAATGAACAGTCTACGAAACACCCATTATCTTTCCCAGTTTGTCTGATACAATTTAACTCATAATCGAAAACAAACACATAATATAACACTTTAAAAATTGGACTAGGACTATGAATAAAACATTGATTATTAAAATGGAGACCAGAAATGTCTTAATAATATAAATAGCTAACCTGAACTATACAGAACATGAAATAAACATTTGTTTTATTGATGTGTGTGTAATTTTAGAAGACACTGTCATGGCCCTGTTAGAGACTGATTCCAAGAGAGAGGAGAAACAGCTGACATGGAGGTGTGGCTCCGAAGGTTGTGGAGGAGGCTGGGGAAGGGCAGAGGCTGGTTGGGCAGTCAGAGAAAGACCCAAGCCCATCCCTTCTCCATCATAGGGCATGCAGGGTGTAGAGGATAAGGGAGAGATGTGAATGGCATGGTTTGTGGGGGAGGAAAGGGCCTTGAGGGGCTGCAGCTGTGAGAACTGGTTAAAAGGACAGGCATGCATATGGGCCAGTGCTGGAAATAAAGCATGGAAATATCTCTCGTCTGTCATTCCTTTCTGAGTTTGGCATCTCTGGTCTGTTGTTTCTTTCTGAATTTGGCATCCTTCCCAGTGTGTGTTCTGATATCCGTGGACATCTTCAACCCCCTTATCTTGCCTGGTTCCCTTAATTGCTTCAGTGTGGTTTGTGTTGTTTTTACTCTTTATAATTTATAGGTATTTTTAGTTTAAATGGCATTTCCTCCTTTTTTGTAACTGCTTGTAGGGGAATTTTTTGTTTCCAGTCAAGGATATTTGGAGTTTTGAAGCAAAGTAAAGGAATAAAAGGGGCTTCACCTGTTTTTGTGACTGCATTTATTTTGTATCCCTGAGTCATCACAGACACAGTGCCACCCAAAAGACATAGAGTCAGTCAATTTTGCTTCATGGAACTTTCCTCTCAATTTTGATAAAGCTCGTTTTAAAAAAATGTTAAGGCAGAGGATCAGTCTAACTATTGTAACAGAACTACATGAAAAATAATATGGAAGGGATAGTGAATCTGTCACCAAACTATTTCAAGCTTGAAATCAACTGAAGCAAGCAGGAAGATGTCAGAGAACTATATTTTTGTAATAAAGTTTTGAAACATGCATTGTGATCAGAAGGTAAAGGCTGCATTTTTTCTATTATTGACCTAACAATGAGACTTA
Organism: Laticauda laticaudata; assembly: GCA_004320025.1. Lineage (NCBI taxonomy): Eukaryota > Metazoa > Chordata > Lepidosauria > Squamata > Elapidae > Laticauda > Laticauda laticaudata. The sequence continues at coordinate 8,363 of BHFT01015740.1, read as the reverse complement.
ATCTTCTCCCATCTTTTTGCTGATTCTGTAGATGTCTGTCTTTCCAAATATAACTTGGCAATTGCTTCTGCTTATCCTATTTTCATATTGCATGGCTACATACACTGAAGTGGGATAATTATCTTTGTTCTGATAAACAATAATAAGAACAACCAAGGTCTTTTGCAAGGACTCCATAGATTGATAAAAATGTCAAATCCAGTTTAAACTTCTGGATGACTGTGTGACAAACAACAGCAGCAATAATGATAGAGCATCAGTATATAGCATCAGCATTGACAATTGTCAGTCAATTACAGAAGGCAATTTGCTTGAATAGATTATATCCTGTGATAATGATTTTAACACCATCAAACAACAACATCTGCATGAAATATCCCAGGGTTTGAAGTATTCAAAATTATGAGTTGTTTTTTTTTTTAAATGGTTCTCCAAAATTGATGGTTCCAACTATCAAGAGAGATTTTACAGTTATTCCTTGTTCCTTTCCAAAACAATACAAGTTTCTGTGCTTTAATAAAACAACAAACATGGGAATGGGAAACAAATTTATCTAGATTCTCCTATCTTAACCCCACACACACCTGAACTCTAAAATACAGACAGAATTATTACATAGGGAAAGGCCAACTTGGAAGCTTGAAATGGTTTTATTTTAACAATGATGTTACCAAGAAGCAGTCCAAATTTAATTTAAGAGTTTGTAAAAGGATATTTAATTTCAGGAATCATGATGGAAGAAGGCTGATTCCAAATTGTATTAAATAACTGCCAATAGAAAAAAGACAGAAAGGCATTAGTGGTTTCCAGGTGACTGAAATGCTGATTGACTATGTCAGGGGTTAAGTATGGTATAGATTATTAATTTCACTAGATTAATTAGAATAAAACCAATTAATCAAAAATGGAACATTTGCATAATATTCTGGGACAATAAAATATTTGCATAAGATGCTGCCTGACCACTTGTTGGTTGGAAAAAAGTAGGTTTGCAGAATTATTTTCCCCAAATAATTTTGTAGTATTTTGTAACACACCCCTTTTTTTTTTTTTACTTTTTATAGTCATATGAAAACTACATTTTACATATTTTTATAAAACTCCAGTTTACATTTACATGTCACATTTACAGCACATTTGTTCTGGAGAATCCTCTTTTTATTAGATACTAATAACAACAGCTGTTCAGTACATAGGTTGGACCAAGTGAACACAATTTAAAACTTGAAGTGTGAGTCACCTAGAATCATTTACTGAGATGGGTGTCTATAGAAATAAACAAACATGTTCCATGATCAAAGATATTTTGACTCTGTCTTTCTCTCTCTCTCTCTCTCTCTCTTTCTCTGTGTGTGTGTGTGTGCATATTTACAGGAAGAACTATTGCAACTGAGGCTTGAAACAGAATGAGTTTTTCCATCAAGAACTGTTCATAACTGTTCATAAAAGACAAATGAAGTATTTCAGATATGAAAAGGAAGCTTCCTGTATGAAAAAGAAATTGCCTGTACAGTTATAAGCTGAAAAGTAAAAAAAATAGATAGCATAATCTTTTGTGACCTCTGAGAAAGAAAAAAAAAACTGCTTCTGTAATACTGAATTCTATTATATTCAATGAACTCTTTTTCTTCACAGCTATTTGAATTGTCAAGTGACACTTAACATTGGTTAAATAGTAAATTATATTTAATAAGATCTTATTTTGAATAGAAAAAAATTCATTGTCACATCTCAAATAAAACTTTTGAAAATTCACCTTCTGAGTCTATTAAAAGGTGTAAATGGAGCTCTCTCTTTTCCAAATGTAGATTAAGCTGGACATCTCTTGTAGTTTATATTAAATTTCATCATATCTATATTTTTACTTTGAATTATCCATCATGCTTTTTCTTTAAGAACATATTAAATATGACATATATAGGAGAGGCAGATGAAGCAGCAACCTACCAAGGTATTGTTTAGTTGAGGGTCTGGCTACTTACTCATACCTAAAGGCCCTGTCACACTGCCCAACGGATGCAAAACGTTAGTAAAAAGGACACAACGGGACGAAGCAAAATGTTCCTCCGTTGTTATCCACTCTCAAAGGGACGAAAAATGTGATAACCGGAACGGCTAACACAGAAAGAGGAACGGATGTGCGGAGGACCGCAGAGCGAGATTGAAAGCGGTATGCAGAACGGAAGCCCGAGCAGATGAAAGCGGATGGCACATCCGCGGGGCTTCCGGGGGCCACAGCAAAAAAGCAGACATGGAACGGATAGGCAGATTGCCGAGCGATGCCGAGCGGAGAAGGGGATGCAGAGTGGAACTAGCGGTGCACACGGAAGACCTAACGGATGTTGCTAGCTGTTAATGTTGCGGCATGTGGGAGGGATGCATTTGCATCAGCCCCGTGGATATAAGTAGGAAGCAGCTCGAAGCAGGTCACCATTCAGAGGAAAGACTCTGCTGGAGCGGATTGAACACCTTGCGATTTCCCTGCCTGCAATGCCTGCCTGCAAGCCTTGCTGCCACCTTGCTGCCAGGCTCCCGCTGCCCAGCCCTTGTTGACGTGCCTGCCTCGCCAAGCCTTGTGCAGCCAGTCTGCCTGCCAGCCTGCCTGCGCTGCTTTCCTGCCAGCCTTGGTTCATGTCGCCTGCGGCCTTGGTGCTGCTGCCTGCAGCCTTCCTGCCACCTTGGTGCATGCTCTCCTGCCAGCCTGCCGTGCAGCCTTGGTGCATGCTTGCTGCCAGCCTTCCTGCCAGCTTTGTACGCCTCAGCCTCACTGCTCAGCCTTTAGTCCTCCTGCCAGCCTGGTTCTGGCCTCGCGCCACCAGCACCCACAACCAATGGGGAGAACAGAAAGGCTCAGCCATCTTGCTGCCAGCCCTGCGCAAGAAGGGAAAGGGTGTTACATCCTGCCCCCTGGCCCTCACTCTGGGTTCTGCTGGGGGCTTCTGGCAGCCACGGGCGTCGCTCTTCTGGAGCTGGGCTTCTGCTGCTTCTGCTTCTGGAGGAGCTGATGAGAAGCACTCCAGCACCAGCCACCGTCCACAGCACCTGCACCCTTCACCCCTGAGAGCTGAAGCGACCAATGAGGAGTGGGCCAGAAGACAGCCTACATTTTTGTCTTATAGCTCTGTTGTTAAATAAAGTCTATTTTTGATTCACACACTTGCTCATATTCTTTTTTTTATTTTTTTTTTAAGTTCTTGCTGGAACCATTTAAGAAATGGTTTAAGCCTTTGCAATGCTTGTGGGATGGGTTATAAGAAGCAGTGGGCATGTGTTTGAGATAGCTGTGGGATGGCAGGGATACTTTGGATGGGTAATAGTTGTGGGATAGTAAACCTCCAAAGGCAAGCATAGTGGGACTGTATGGTCAATCCCTCCAAGGTTGGCACCCTATGGCCTCATTATTATCAATACAACTGTAATAATCAATCCACAATGTCAACACAACAGCAACTCGTTTATTAAATGGCCCTGATCATCTGTAGGGCACCACATACATGGCAAATCTCATACCGTGTGATGAGACGGGCGAAGGAAGCACCATAATCATTCTACACATCCCTTTGCCACCCACTAGCTTCCAGCCTGAGGGGTTTGCACCAAGTTGTTTCAGGAGGTTTGCCGCGCGTTCTCACTTACGTGAGGCTCCTGGTTGGGGCTTGCACATCCTCAGTGTCTTGTCAGTTTCGCCTTGCCTCCATTCCCAGGCTCGCATGTCCCCATTTGCCTTGTTGGAGGTCCACGAGCGCTGTTCATTGTAACACTGAGGATAGCGGGGTCGCGCATGAAGATTGTGCAGGATGCCAGCCAGCTTCCACGATCCTCTCATCGGTTCTGGGCGATGCGCATGGTGGTGAGAAGTTAACCTGGAACCTGTTGGCCAGGATGCCAAAGCGTCTTCCACCCCGCGCGCCTTGCCCTGGACAGCCTGTAGTTGAAGATCCTCGCTTCACAGGTGAGGTATTTGGCAGGTGTAAGGGGTTTCATGAGGTAGTTGTGAGGGAGAACGGCGTCATTCCCCCATGATGAAGTAGGGCACATCTTGTGTGCTCGTTCGGGCAGGGTTCTGGGAATCTGGATAGCCCACGATGACCGGTTGCGCTTTCCAGCCCACCCTTGAGGTCATTATACGTTGATACGCTGGGCATCTGAAGATGAGCCATTGCCTGAAGCATCGATGTACATGAACTTGTAGTCATGCATCGACCATGGCGAAGAGAGTAGTGAGCTGTAAAGCCTTGTAGTTGAAATAATGGACCTGATTGGCCAGAGCTTTGCAGCAAATGTGTGTTCCCATCTATGGCTCCAACGGTTGATGGGAAGTTCCACCTCTGATACCACTGCTCTGCAACTTTCTTCCAGCCTTCTTCAGTGGAGGGAGCTGGCGAGCTCCTCCAGTATTCTTCATGATGGCCTGCACCTCACCTCTTCTGACCACATGTGATGGGTTGTGTGGGCAACCTCCAGCCCGGTATGTTGCTCCTTGTAGTGGTCCTGAGGCCAGTGACGCACGAGCTGAGGCCACCCTTGAGCCCAGGGTTTGCCAGGCCTGGGCCGGAAGTTGGTTTTTGCCTTGGTCAACCTGGGTGTCAGCCACTGCAACGAACTTCATCAAACTGGTGAGGCATCCTCATGGAAGTTCTGGAATGTCACGAGGGGTCTTCGTGTTCTGAGCTCCATCGCATCAGTTGTTTAGAGTCGTCCACTGCTTTTCCTGGTGAACCATCTTTCGTACCCAAGACGCTTCTTGGCCACCTCTTTTTCTTACCGTAGTGAAGTTCGACAGAGCCTGTAGATGGCTTGCATCTGTTGCGAGAAGGATGGTGCGCCAAAAGGACTTTGTTTACAATCGCACGATGACATGACTGGATGCTGTGGAAGAGGAAAGAGGCGATGAAGTGCAGAGGTCCGCAGCGCAGGGTGCTGTTCTGAAAGTGAGATCAGATGAGTTCTTCGCCCCTTTTTATAGCGCATATAGTGTCCCTTTGGCATCCTCGCATCTCCTCTAGGCATCCTCTAGGCGATCCTCTAGGCATCTCTAGACATCCTTAATATTCCGAGAAGGTTCCCCTCTGCAAACTTTTTTCCGTTTAAAACACTGTGTGTTTCCGCTAGGCATCCGTCTGCATCTGTTCCGCATCCGTGTCTGCGTCCGTCTGCTTCCTCCTGCGTCCGGTGGAATGGAGTTTGCACGGGATGGCTTAGTGGCTATAGCGGATGGTGTAACTGGATGGCAGGAACCGGATGCCTGCGTCGATGCTAGCAAGATTGCAGGAATGGACAAATGGATATCATTTTCGCGCAAAAGTTTTGAGCAGCTCAAAATTTTTCTGAGCAGATGAAATGTCAAGTAGACGGATGCTGGATCGGATTAGGAGAGGAACGCAAAACGGAGGGCAGTGAGTACAGCAAACAGATTACATCGCGTTTAACAAGGATCACCAACGGATGGCAAGCTGTTTTGTCCGTTTTACATCCTCTTTGCATCTGTTGGTGCAGTGTGACAGGGGCTTAACCTTGTAAAATAACCTAATCTTGTGAAAATGTAATAAGCAGACATCACAGCTTTCTGCAGAGGATAAAGACAAAGATGTGTAACTTCTTCACTTAAAATTGGAACTATTTTATAACAAGGTTAGATCTGTTCTTCCATCAGGGATATGGAAAAAATTGAAATGCTTGCAACCAGCCTCATACATCTCAATGGAGGTTTAACTTAAGTTGGGAATATTTCTTTCCTCGGCCCAGAAAATAATAATGAAGAACAGCTAAACACAGTGACTAACTCTATTCCTAGTTCATTATATTAAAATGCCTGAAAAGAAACACAGAGACTCATGCTACCCAAATAGGAAAGCATCACTTTTTAAATATAGAGCAGGAAGGCACAATTGCAAACTGATCTTGGTGTGGGATAAGGCTGCTCTGAGACATTAAAGACAATGGCTGAAGTATTGCTCACCTGCAACTAGCGTTTCACATGGAAGAACATAAAGAAAACTTCAAACATCTATACAAATATTCATTCTTCTCAATCTTCAGTTGAGAAGAGTTTGATAGTTTCATAGCTACAAATAAGAATCTCCTCACCCAAACTTCATCCTTGTAGGACTGAAAAAGGAGAAGTCAATTTCAATGCATTTTGTGAGATGAAGTGATAAATTGATTCAACAATGAATTTTATTTCTGAAGAACTCTCAGATGAACATCTTAATAGATCATGTTATCAAGTCATGTTTGTAGATTCATCTTAATCTACAAATATGGCTTGAAACTTTTGGCTTTCCTTCTTCAATAATGCAAGTTGCTATTTTCTTTTTCTTTTATCTTACCAATATTATTTTAATAGCTATCATTCAGGATTTGCACCTATTTGATTTTTTAATATTTTATTTTAAATGAGAATATCTTGAACTAGGCAAAAATGACAGAGAATAAACTGTAGATTTATTCTGGTTTCTACGGAGTGATTAGTAAAGTAATTAATAAATCATATGTAATTAGTTCTTACAAAAAGAAATGTAGCAGAAAACAAAATTGATGCATACCTAATATTTTTTTCCAAAATTATTTCAAAAAAAATATTTGGGGGAGGGAAATTGCAACATCTATTATGAAAATGAGGAGCCTGGATACAAATATTTCCTGAAATATGAGTTTAGAATCACACAAAACATTACTAGATAAATAATAACTAGATGGGTCTGCACATATCATCTAGGGTATAATTTCAGGTTGGATATTAGATGAGTATTCTGGAGCAAGGAACCCAACTGCCAGGCCATGGCCCACTATTGGGTTATGGCCTGTTCAAAAATGGGCCATGGGAGAGATGGGCAAACACACACACAGCTCAACTCATGTGAGCAGTGGGCAAGCTCCACTTATGCAGTAGAGGGATTTGCACTCCCACATGAATCTCCAGTTGTATGAATGGAGCTTCACACATGCGCTCATGCGTGAAGCTCCATTCGCACAAATCAAGCTTTGCGCATGAGTGCCTTCCATTTGCTCAAGTGGAGCTTTGGGCACATGCACAAATGCCTGCCACTGGCATGAGTGTGTGAGCATAAGCACCTTCTGCCAATAGAAGGTCTATTGGAACATGTGCACCACTCACACTGTGGAGCTATGATCATACACCTGCTCCTGCTCTTCACAGGCCCCACCATCACTGGCCCAGGCCGCCAAGCTGGAAAGGTTGGGGACAGCTGCTCTGGAAGTTAATTTTATGACCAAATACTTGCATTTACATAAATCTCCATATACCTTCACTATTTTTTTGAGTAGGTCATGCTAAACCTGTTATTTTTTTTCAAAACTTCCAGCCCACACAAGTCATACACAGAGAAAATACAGCCTGAACTTTGCATGCTGGCTTGTCTGACAGAGTGAAGGTACTGGGGTGGCTTTTCTGTCTCAAAATTGCCTCACTTAGACAGTTCCATGTCTTTTAACTAATTGACTCTGATCAATTTCACCCCAGTTTATTTACCTCCATATGCTGTATGTCAGAAGCATTGTAAAGGAAGGAAAACAGGGAACAGATCTGCAAAGCAGCCTGGATCAATTTTACACTAAAATCTTCAGGTGTGGGGAAGAGAAAAAAAATGCATTTGGAAATATTATTAGAAATCTTTTCTTGCCATTTTTTATTGTTATGATTTCTCAAAACATTTTAATTAACATTGCTTTTTTAAAAAGAAGCTGTTGTTTGTTATATTATATATTAGTATTACAGCTACATCTGTATTAATTATCTTGTAAACTGTATAGTTTTTAAAAAGAAAGCAAACTTTCTATTCAAAGAAGTTGATCATGAATTTTCATTTTTCTTAGTTTCTCTTTACAATATAAGTTTTTGTTGTTTATTTTTGTTTTGATTTTTGTAAAATAATACTAAACAGTGTAAAGACATACACATATATGCATACATATATTAAAAAGGAGGAAAAAGAGGAATTGTTTATGATAAAGTAGACATGTAACCTAATATTCTATTGAAAAGTTATATTTAGCTAGTGTTTAGCAAAATTGAATGGTAGAGAGTTGGAGCTTATATTCTTGGATGAAGACAGAAAATCTATATAATTTCATATGTGCTTGTAGTAGCTTTAGTACCAACTGCTTACTTTTGATTTTTAAAATGAATAATTTTATTGATTCAGGAAGGAAAACAGATGTATCTTCTGTTATCATATCGATCACTTTACCCTTTCAGCAATACCAAGGCAGACATTTGAGTAGTATTTTGTACTTTAACTCCTTCTCACCATTTATACACGTTTATACAATTTTCCTTAGCTTTTTTCCATTATGAACTGAAAAGCATAGCAAAAGCAAAATATACACATACAAACACAATA
>BHFT01015736.1:0-51776 GCA_004320025.1 Laticauda laticaudata | reverse complement strand
TCCATTCCTTTCCGTTGTTGTCCGCTCTGTTTATGCAAATTTGGGACACTTTTGAGAGCGGATAACAACGGATGGAAATTTTGCTCGTCCGCTGTGTCCTTTTTACATACGTTTTGCATCCTTTGGCCAGTGTGACCTCGCCTTTACTATGGTAATTACTATTACAATATACTATTACTCTTCAATCACTTCAACTGTGACAATGTTTATATTATTACAAAATACTGTATTACAATTGCTTATACAGGTAGTCTTCAACTTACAACAGTTCACTTAGTGACTGTTCACTGAACAGTCATAAGTCACTGAAAAAAGTGACATGACCATTTTCCATACTTACAACTATTACAGCATTTTATTTTACTTATAAATAAATAAAAACAGTTAACGAATGTTCTATTATCCATATTCATTTTTTGTATCAATACTTATGTACCTATGATGTAAGAAAAAGAAAAGAAACAATAGGACAGGGATGGTAGGCACATTGGTGCACTTATGCACGCCCCCAACAGACATCTTAGGAAAGGGGTGAGTATCCCCATAGTCACATTATCAAAATTAAGACACTTGACAACTGACTCATATTTATGATAGTTGCACTGTCCTGGAATCTATTCTCTATAGCAGGATATCAAACCTGCATGTAGGGTACACTTAGAGGCTCAGAGAGGGCAAAAAATGGACATCACAGAAGTTTGGGAAAGCCAGAAATGGGCCAGAGACCTTCCAGAGCTGGGGAGACTGTTTTCACCCTCCTGGATGTCGAGAAATGCCTCCGGAGCCTGGGAAAGGCAAAAACACCCGCCCACCCCAAGGTGGTGCATGAGACTGACTAGGCCACACCCACCATGGCCACACCCACCCAGCAACCGGGCAAAGAAGCCTTTGCTAAAATTTTTGAAGCCCACTGCTGGTATTACGATTAATTATGCAATAATGTTTTTTTCTTGACCTGGCTCCCTGAGATTTGTCCTGGCTCCCTGAGATTTCTTCTTTTTCTGTTCATGGCATTTGCCCTTTTTGTACATTTTTTTTCTTTACCTTGCTGGGCTGCTATACTTCTTGTTCTTCTCTTTTGGACCATTCAGTTCTTCTAGAGGAAAAACTCCTTTTATTTGGATGCTGTGCTCAGTTTGCAGGTGGCTGCAGACCTCCGAAACATGTGTCTCTCTCTTCCTCAGTGGTGGGATTCAAATATTTTTACTACCGGTTCTGTAGGCATAGCTGGTGAGCATGGCAAGGTACTGCAAAATCTATAGTCAAAGGTGGTATTTGCTGGTTTTCCAAACTACTAAAAATGTAGTAGTTCAAGGAAACATCTTCAAGGAAACTCAAAAAAGTCCAGTTGCCTTTTGAAAAAGCATCTTGGGACAACCATGACCTGGATGACTGAAAATCTCCATAGACAAATTTCACCAAGGTTTATGTATTATTGGAGGATTCCCACAAGATGCATTACTTACTTTGCTTTTAATAGCTTAAATAAGTAGTGTTATTAGTTCCATGTGAGATGTATTTTGGGCATGTTTTGATAGAATGAGGCATTTTGCATATATTGTGGACTTGAATATGTTTGTTTTACTTTCTTTCCTCCCCTGACTATTTCTGTAGGAGCTTCAATTCTATAAATATAATTTAATTTAACCAATATAATCAATACAGTAATCTATTTGGAAGGGCAGTTCATATCGATATTCCTGAATAATATATAAAGGAGGAATTTGTTTATGTTTAAATTGTGTTTACATCGAAAGAACTCTCCATTTTATTTTATTTTATTATTTATTTGTTTAAAACAAATTTAATAAATAAATTTACATAGAAAGGTCTCTCTGTAACAGCCATTAGTTTTATCCCACATTATCCTGGCCTTTTTCCACAGATTTTAGGGTTGTCATTTACATTCCCATTTATCTTTTCAACAACCCATGAAATAGATTAGGTGAGTGTTAGAAGCTGACCCAAAGTCAGTGAAGGAGCTTTTTGGCAGAGTAGACTTTTGAACTCAGGTGTCCATGATAGTAGCCTGATGCTATCTACAACATCACACTGAGTTTCCTTGTATGATACCTTTGCCAGTTACTTCTGTTGAATTGTCCATGTGTGAGTGTTTAAGTATCTAAAACCTCACCAGTGAAACATGCAAACATCTGCTTGAATTCATCTTTGTCAGAAAATGTGTAGCCACAATGGATCTGCTGTGCTGAGTGAGCAGCTTTCATGTGGAAGTGGAACAGAGGTTGTAAAGAAACTGGAACATATGTTTTGAAAGATAGCAAAGGTCAGGAGATAGAAGTAGCAGGGATTTTTGAATAACAGCTAAAGAAACTGAGGTGGACAGATAACTGCTACATGAATAGAAATATTTAACCTCAAACATCCTTAGATTTGGGCGATCAGTGTAGATCACTCATGTATTTTCAAGACCACTGGCTACCAGCAGTGTATTTACGTTGGGTCTTATGAGGATCCAGATTGTTGGGGGCAATATGCTGATTGTTTAGAGAAGACTTAGAGAGGGCTGTAAAGCACTATGAAACATTATATAAGTCTAAGTTCTATTGCTATGCCTGAAACTTTGATGACCCATCAGAATCAACTTTATGCAACAGGATAGATACAGTTTATTTATCTGCTTGTACGCTGTATCAGGCAGCTTCTGGTTTTCCTATGAAATAACAATTGATTAGCCAATAGCAGGCTCCAACCAGGTTCAGATTGTCCTGAGTTTCTTTTCAAGTCTTTCAAATTCCTCCAAGCCACATTGTTTGACTTTTTCCCAATATTGTTTATTAAAGAAATACTGTTGTGGTTCGCCGGCAGCAGGTGCGGACGGCTGAGGTCTCGGAGAGGGAGGACTCAGATGAGGGGCCTGCGTGTGATGAAGGGATGGAGCCATCAAGGAGTGGAGTGCTGCCTTCGGAGCTTGGGGAGGCTGGCAGCAGTGATGAAGAGGTCCCCGAGGAGCCTGTGCCCACTGTGTGTGTGCGCAAGGCTGCCCAAAGGAAAGCCTCGGGAGTAAGGCTGCAAAGTGATCGCCCCTCCCTTAAGGGATAAAAGCCAGCCCTCAGAGGTGGAATTATTTGCAGGAAACAAAGAAGTTCTTGCACTTCAAGTCTTGTGGAAGTTTGGACTATCCTCGTTTGGAGACTTTGGGTTTTGAATATTTCCTTGAAATTTAATCTAGTGTTCTTGACAGCCTTGCACAACCTTGGCAAGGTTTGTTCTTATCTGGAACAATTAGTTTTTAATAGTGTTTTACTGTGAATGAATGGATTTCACAGAGAAATATTAAAAAGGTTTTGTTTTATCCCTGTTTGGTGTCCATCTTAATAATGTTGAACAAAGAGGGAACATTATAACAGCTACAACTCTTGTGGGTAGAAGATAAAGTTTAACAGATTAACAAAGTTGGAAGGGATCTTGTAGATCGTCTAGTCCAACCCCCACGCCCAAGCAGGAAACCCTACACAATTCCTGACAAATGGCAATCCAATCTCTTGTTGGGGGCATTTCAGTAAAATAAAATTATATGAAGCACATTGTAAGTAACCTGGAAAACATTAAGGCTATGGAGTTCTCCCCAGAACACATGCACAGAGGTGCCTAGTTTGTACAGCTTCATAGAATCCATTTTAAAGATCCTTAAATCTTATAAGATTTACACAAATGCTACACCTTAAAGAGCAGGCATCATGGGCTATATACAAACATATATAAGTATGTATATATATACTTAAATAAATATAAGTATTATATTTTACATATAAACATATATCACGTACACAGAAGCAGTCATTCCATAAGATGGGAGAGGTTGTAAAACAGGCTTTGTTTCTTTCACAAATACAACATAAGTGTGCTGAATAACATCCTTAGATAACTCAAGACTTCACCCTTGATTAATTCTTGTACCTTGACAGAGGTAGAACTCTTTCTTTCATTTAGTCAGAACAAAATATACCCAGATTCCCAGTGGGACCTTGTGTCACCTTTTAGACCAGGAAATACTTGAACTTTGATGCATCAACCAGGCTACTCAATTGCCTATGGAAAAAGTATCACATATGGAATATGCATGTATTTTAATTATACAATCTGTCTCAGCATCCTGAATTTTAAGGGTTCTGCTATTTAGAGAAGCTTCTCTTTCAAACAGGAGAAATCAATATGTGGAAATAATTGGATGTTAAATAAATGGTGTTTGGGTGCATTCTGATTATATCTGGAACACCACCACTATCTCAAATTTATAATTTTTGGTCATCATTATTGTTGCTTTGCCCATTCTTTAAGTATCAGATTAAAAACACGATCCTTCATTTACTTGTATTCAATATTTTAAAACTTCTGTGTTTGATCATTAACTTTTGAAGGCATTAGTTACACTGATTTTTTTCCCATATTGGTGCACAGGACACAGAACCATGGGCACCTATTCAGAATGATTTACATTTTCATAAAGTGAAATAATTTTCTTTGTTTCTTTTTGTTCTCTCCCAAACGTGTTGTGCATTTCTCTATTTCTTGACTCCTTGAGAGTTCATTTTCCTTTGAGATTCTCCAGTAACATTTTCCTTCTATAATCTCAGGGTTTCATTGTGCCTATACTTTTATTTTGGATGATCAAATCATGGAAATTATATGCTTCCACCAAAAAATCACAATACTTTTATTTTAAGAAGACCTGAATTAACAACAGGCCTGACGGTATTTTAAAAGTCACTTATCTATTACATGCCTTGCAAAGGTTGCATATTTCTCCATTTAAATACATAATTCAGATAAATAGCAATTTTAAGCAGGCTATGAGAAAAAAATATAAATTGGCTACATGTATTACCAAAGTTTGTTATCTGGGGTATCACAATGATATTTTTTCAATGATATACATACTCTCATGCTGATAGAAACTGAAAGAAAATGGGCACAGGAGAAGTATAAATGTGTTTTCAGATACAAAAATCCTCTTCTTTGAAAAAAAAATAATAATCCCAAAATATATAACTTGTTTTCCTTGTATATAAAAGCACAGGGCACTGGGAGTTAAGAATGCTGAGTAAACCAGAGTGGCTGTGGAATAATGAATGTAATTTATATTTTAAAAAGTAGAAATCAAATAGTGAGACAATTGAAGGCCTCTAACAGCCCTGCAGTATTATTCAAGAGGAAACTATCCCCATTAGAAAGTAGAGTGAGATACAAAACCTTTATTGGAATCTGCTTGTTTATACTTTAATTTTCTGAGTTAGAGAAAAACCATAAGATTATAAGTGATTTTATCTGAAGTCCTACTGAAACGATTCATATTGATTGTATTTACCTTTGAAATTCAGGTATTAAAACCATTTCTGATTCCTATTTTCCTTCCATTTCCTTTCCTCCACAAAAAGAAAAACCAATTTGTTTGATAAGTCTGTACCTCACCTTTTCGCCCTCAGAGCTAAGATAGCTTGGCACAAAGACTCCATTGGCCAAGAATTCCTGGGATCATTCTTTTTTGATTGATGTTAGAGTTCTGTATGATTCTTTTTTCTGTTCTCACAACAGAAAAGAAAGTTGCTATCTAGACCCAACTTTTCATTATCAACTATTCAGTTGTGTCTGATCCTCAGTCACTCTTGGATCAATACTTTCCATGCCCCTCTGTCTCTCACTGGCTTCTTCAGATGGTCATCTCAATGTCATCAACTATTCAGTCGTGTCTGATTCTCAGTCACTCTTGGATCAATATTTTCCATGCCCCTCTGTCTCTCACTGGCTTCTTCAGATGGTCATCCCAATATCATCCTTTATAGTGTCCAGCCAACAGATACGAGGGCAGCCCCTTCTCCTTTTTCCACTGATCAGGGTTTGTAACGCTCTGAATTCGTCTTTTTGCAAATTATTTTTTGGTGGTTTCATTGTGCATAAGATGTGAGTAACCTGGTGTCTTATTCTGTCAGCTTCATCTGTATTTAATTTGGTTAGGCTGGATTCTACTGCACATATTACAACTTGGAAAGCTGAAACTGAAAGCACTTACAAAAATGATAAACTCTCAAAAAAACTAAAAAAATTAGAAAATGACAAGAAAATTCCCAATAACCCACCACAACACCTGAAACAATTAGTATACAACGTTTCCNAGAAGAAACCAGAAACACCAATCAATCAAACTCCAAGTCCAATGAACACAGAGCCAGGCTCCTAGCCAATCAGAATGAACCAGCCTCAAACTAGGAACTAACTCAATATATATATATCTTCTCCTTGGAGAACAAGTTGATTAGTGCTAAGTCATGGCAAACCATATAGATTTACACCTTCCTGCAGATAAAGTTATTTCAAATGAAAAATGATATAAGTCCCTTATGCAGTATTGTTGTAGTCCACCGGCAGCCTGTGGAGCTGGCAGCAGAATTGGACAATGGGGAGGAACATGGGGCAGTCCTGGTGTCTGGAGAGCTTAGATGAGGGATCTGCGTCTGACACAGAGATGGGGCCTAGGCCATCTGAGAGTTATGTACTGACTCTAGAACCTCCAGAATCTGACATCAGCAAGGCAGAGGAACAGGGGGAGCCTGTTCCCAGTGTGTGCTTGCACAGAGCTGCCAGAAGGCAAGAACAGTTCAGACCAAGGGAGCTACTCGGGAGTGAGGCTTGGAGATGATTGGTCCCTTCCATAAGACATAAAGGAGGAGCAAAGGGACATGAGCCTTTGCAAGAAGCAACTTTGTTCATTCTGGTCGGTTTAAAATCTGAAGCGCTGTGTTGACTTTGTGCTTTGTTTTGTCTTGTACAGCTAATTGGCAATTTAGTCGTTGACAGCATTTCAAGGTGGGTGCTTATCAGTCTTATCCTGAAGGACTGTGGCAGACTTCTGTTGGACTATTAATAAACTGTTCAGAACTCGTTATGGGCTGTTAATGCATATAATTTACAGCCGTTGAAATAATTAAAAAAAAGGTTTTTGAGAACAGTGTGTGATTGTTACTGTCTCAGGAATCCTTGGTCAGAATAAGTATAAAAAAGTATATAATTCTTTTTACTATCAAGTTATAAATGCTTTGCACCCAAAGCAGATGATTATATATGCAGATGATTGGATTGGATTAGGATTACATAATAAACGGAATTGTTCATCCAGATGTGTTCTTGTATCCACAAACCCTTTGAAGTGATTTGGTTATGTCTGCAAATGCACAGCCATTCAATTTGTTAGAATCATTTTCAATGAAAAACTCATAGGTAATGGGATTAAAGAAGCCTTAGAATCTCCTAGAGTCACAGAAGGTCAAATCTGTAATGTTAAAACTGAGGGCCTATTGTTGCCATGTAGGTAGGACCACTTGGCCTACATTCTACCAGATTAAAAAACCTGCAAATAAAAACCTCTGTTTTAAAACTTTAAATCCCCTCCAAATTATTTTTGAATGCTGCTGTTAAAACTCCCAACATTTTTGGTAGTCAGCATAAAGGGAGTTAAGTCTTGCGGTAAGAAGGTGGGAAGTCAAGGGAAAGAGAGAGAGACAATTTGGTAAGTATGGGGGAGGCTATTTCATTTGAAAATACCAAATGAAAACCAAGGATTGCCAAGGAAAATACTAAAAAAAAAGTTAATGAGAGAAAGAACACCAGCAAGTGATGAATAGGAGGTTTATTCTTTAGTTCGTAGGTAGCGGAAGTTGTCTGAGATGAGAAGCCACACTAGGTCCTATTTTCAACATAAAATCAACAGGGCATTTTAGCGAAGAAATTTTATTTTGGAGAACGCAGCATTCCATCAGGTAACACCAAGCAAATTACTAGGTGTTTCTTTCTCAAGGCTTTTCTCTTCGTTTGCCAGCATAAGCTTCCTTTTATCACTGTAACTGCTGCCTGGCAGGGGTCAAGAAAAGTTTAAGAGCATAACAGCACAAGAAAAACCTTTTTAGATCATGCCATAGGAGAGCATTTTGTGTCACATAATGGCCACCTTCCTTGGACTGGATGACAAATTCCTTCCATTGCTAGTTCTCATAAATCAAAGCAGAATGCATCTTGCTGGTGATTCAAGAAATGGTAAACATCCATTGATAACTTGATTCTCAACTAACCTCTCCAATCTCTCTTTTTAAAAACAATCTAACATTTCTGCCATTGCCACAATTCTACCGTTAGGCACCAATGGAGGGGGGGGGATTTCCTTCTACTGGTCCTGATCCCCCACATTTAGTTCCATGAAATGACTTAATTATATGATTGTGAGAGGGTTAGAGAGAAAAATTCTGTGTCTCCCTGTTATTCATGACGTGAATAGTTTTGTGTACCTCTTTATGCCTCTGCTTTTCTAAAGCTAAAAAAACAACAACCCTCAAGTGCTATAAACTCACCAACTGTCTCCTAATTTTGGTTCCTCATATTTGGATATCTTTTCGAAGCGTTAGTGATCAGAACTGTACACAACACTCCAAATGCAATCTTAACCATAGTGATATAAGACCGTTGTTGTATTAACAGTTCAGTTCTGAACTGCTTCCCTAAAAGATTAGCAAATTTACTTCTTCAACAATTAGATTGCTCTTACTAGAATTTATTTGCAACACAATAAATTGCTGATGGAGCTAACACAGGGATGTCAAACTGAACACCCTAACCCAGATCCGGCCCATGGGGTACTTAGATCTGGCCCACAGGGCCACCCTGGAAAATATGAAGGACCAGCCCATGGTGCCTCTGCCAGCGAAAACGGAACTAGGGAGGGCTGTGCACAGCCCTCCCAGGCTCTGTTTTCAACTGGGAGAGCCTCCTGCAGAGCTCCATTTTTGCTGGCAGGAGACCATCCCAGCCAAAAACGGGGCCCAGGGGGCTGCTCCATTTTCACTAGCAGAGAGCTTCAGGAGGTTGCAGAGTGCTTCACCCTGGCCACAGCCCCCTCCCCAACCCCCCAAGATCAAACACAACCCTGATGCAGTCCTCAGTGAAATTGAGTTTGACACCCCTGATCTAACCTGTATTTTCACTCGCACAGAATTAGCTCTTCATAACATATAACACTTTAAAATGAAACATATTTGTTATACTTATATCTTGATTTTTGGGACCTCTAGAGCAGGGGTCCCCAACCACGGGCCCCGGACTGGTACTGGTCCGTGGGTCATTTTGTACCGTGCCACAAAGAATAAATAATCGTGATTAAAACATATATAAAATATGTTTTTAGTAAAGAAATAGTAAAGAAGCCCTTTACTATTGGGGAAGAATTGATTTTGCCGGTCCTTGAAAAAGTGTTTCTGCGTGAAACTGGTCCCTGGTACAAAAAAGGTTGGGGACCACTGCTCTAGAGCAATGAATTGGTAGCTTTAGTCAGCAGCAGATAAACTAATGCATTTAAGCTTTCATAAATAATATAACAGGCAAACTGAAATTGATAAATAAAAATAAGGGAATTTTGTTGTTGTGGAATGGGAGTCCAACTTCTTTGAAGAAGAGGGTGGTTTGCATCCTCTGCTAGAAGTTATTGCTGGGCTCAACAGTTCTGAATAATTTTTTGCTCAATCTCTAACATCCATTTTTTGGGCAATCAAGGATAATTTCAGAGCTCTGGATGAACTTAATTAACTAGGCCCACTTCAGGCAGATTTCAGACTACAATATAATGCTGAAACGGCATTAGTCACACTTGGATGAAGAGTTTTGGAGGAGCTGGGTCAGGGATGGTGCAACCACTTTGGTCCTTCTCCTCTCTCAGCAGCTTTCAATATTGCAGATCAGGGAACCAGCTATAGGATTTAGGAGTGAGGCAACACAGGATTATGGTGTTCGATTGTGTTAGTCCTCTTTCTTTTTCTGTGATTGGTTTCAATTGGAACTGGCAGACAGTAAAAGATTGAGCCCAAAGGGTCAGGTGCCATTAAGTTCCTCCTGTTTAATTACATGAGGCCACTGGATGAGTGAGGTCATGTACAGGATGGGGTCAGATGTTATCAGGATGATGATGATACCTAGGTGTATCTCTCAACTTTGAACTGACAAAGTGAAGCTATCAGGATCCTGTCCCAGTTCCTGGAGAATGTGGGGGTTTGTATGACGAAGAGGAGGACAGTTGGGCTCAACGTTGACAAGATATAGTAGCTGTGTACATTTAGATCATATGAAACCAGAGACCTGCCATCTTCAGTTCTGAATGAAACTGCACTTCTATATTTCAGACTGATGCATAATTTTGGGGATATCTGGACTCTCAGCTCCTGTTTGAGAAGCCAGTGGCAGTTATAACCAGGAAGGCCTTCACAAATCTTCTTGGGTACAGTTCTGGATTGAGAGCAGAGGTGGCATTCAGCGGGTTCTAACCAGTTCTGGAGAACCGGTAGTGAAAATTTTGAATAGCTCGGAGAACCGGCAAATACCACTTCTGATTGGAGATTTTATGGTATCCTTCCCCTGCCTCAACCACCAAGCCATGCCCACAGAACCAGTTGTAAAAAAAAATTGAATCCCACCACTGATTGAGAGGGCCTGTAAACAACCACTCATGCTTTGATCATCAAACCATGGATTATTCTAAATGGGAGTGCCCTTGGAACCACTCAAAAGCTGCAACTGGTTCAGAATATGACATTACAGGCTGATAAGGGCATAATACTCATTTAACACCAGAGGTGGTATTCATCAGGTTCTGACCAGTTCTGGAGAACCAGTAGCAGAAATTTTGAATAGTTTGGAGAACCAGCAAATCCCACCTCTGACTGGAGATTTTACAGTATCTTTCCTCTGCCACACCCACCAAGCCACGCCCACAGAACCAGTAGTAAAAAATTGGAATCCCACCACTGTGTAACACCTCTGTTTCATGAGCTACACTGAGTTACCAGACGACCTCCAAGTACAATTAAAGTACAGTGGTTATTATTTAGAAAATCATAGGGACTATCTATCTGAAGTAGTCTATTTCTGTAGCATGTTTATTCAGTTCAAATCAATAATATTGCCATGTTTCAAGTCCCATTGATTAAATAAATAAGCCCTTAAAATAGGGATGTATCATGTGCAGGCCATGCCTACCACAGCTCTGCGAAGGGGGAAAGCATCACAAAACATCATGTGACAGCAACGTGACGTTGCGAGTTTGACACCTTTTCCTTAAAACTTGGGTCTTGCCCAAGCAATCAGGTAGTGGCAACAGTCGATACCTTGAAGGGAAGGTTTATGACTAAAGGATGTGTTTCTATGGCTCTACCTCGGATATAAAACATGCTTTTCTGTTTCATAACTTTCCAAACTGCTTTAATTGTGCATCCTATCTAGAAATGTTTTGAAGTCAAACTGAACAATAAATACATTATTCTGTTAGAATTTTCCCTTTGTATTTGTCACATAGTCCATGAGATAGAAGGTTAGAAGTTCCCATCTCCCAAAATTCAAATTCAAATAATAGATTAATACATGCACTGAATGTATTGCTGCATTGCTTTATTTCACAAGTGCATCAAGGAGATGCAACTTGTCACAAAAGAAGTGAAATGGTGCCCATTTTGATTTAAATCACTAGTACATTTCCTCACTTTGGGATAGCAGTGAAAGAGCAGTTGCTGTTTCTTCCATTCATCCAATATCATTCGTTTTTTTTCCTCACATAACAAAGACTTTCCAAACCATAAAGATAAATAAATATGTGATGCAAAAATGTTATATAAATAGTCCAGTAAGAGTAGATCTCACTTGCATGATGCTAATAATGATGCAGAATGGATTGGTTCAGAGTATCTAAGGCCAAATAAGTTGTAGTACATACAACAGGTACAAAGATGAACTGATCCTTCCAAATCATAAGCATCAAGGATCTTTTACTGTTGATCATTGCAAGCTGAAACATGAGTTGAAATCTAAAACATTTCAGAAGCACATTTCAAATGTATATATTCCCAAATTTAATAATCTGGTATGTCTGAAAGCTCTATTGGCACCTGTATTAAGAATTTGCAATGCTAATGAGATATTACTAAAAGATTTTCCATAAGGAATATTGCCATATTCTGTATAAAGTACTTTGAAAACAGAGAAGGATGCAGCAGAAGATGATGCTTTGAGCTACATGGGATATATTTTAAAAGTTTGGTCTAAAAATCCATGCAGATTGTTGCTCAGGAAATTTAATTTTCTGTGCAAAGCTTATCAAAGGATCTAGGTGAAACAGAACAGCCATTTTTAATATCTATATCTAATGATCACATAAAATATTAAAATAAGTCATATGAAAGAGCTGAATAAGTACCATTAAAACTAAATCACTGTTGTGGTGAATACTTTCTTCAGGAAGTGGATCTCTGTGACTTATGTAGGTTAAGAGATAAATATAGCCACCAAAGAATAGTTTCTTTTTAACATGAAACAGCTTCAGTTTCCCCCAGGAGACAGATTCTCTTGTCTATCCAAGATGGTCGGTCAATTGCTGATGCTAATAATATTAATCCATCTGCACTCTGCTGCATTATGCTTGGCTTGTTTCCTTGCCTCATGAGAAATATGGTCATTTCAGACTTCATCTCTTGTTATCATGTTTTTAAGTTTACAGCAAAGAAAAGAAAGAAAAAGTGAATTTAGTGTTTTATAAATAACAATTAGCAGTAAGTACGATGAAATAAGAAGTGCTTAAAATAAAATGTGAATTGGATGTTGAAATTCCTATTTTAGTCTTCAGGTTTGGAATACTGCATCAATGATAATAATTTCAGGAACGCTTACATAAAGTGTATCTCAGTAAAAAAAAAAACCATCCTAAAATAAAGCCAGACTAGGGACAGTTGCAGGGAAGGCAACACAGATAATTACAATCTCCTTCTGCATTGTCTTCTTTTACAGATAAAAGTGAATATTGTGGAAAGGAAAAGCTTGTTGGCACCACTTTTTTTCTCCCATGCCAATCAAAGCCAGGGGAACTTTTGGTTATATTCCCACAGTTGGAAACTGGTTGGAAGCTGGTTAGATTCCCACAGTTGGAGATCTTTCCTGCACATCTGAAGAGCTGACTTTATACACCAGATGTAATTTATTCTTCATAAACATTTGTCTTCAGGGAGCATTACCTCAGCATTAGAGCAGCAGGCAAGCTCTGAGTGTAGACACTGCCAAGGATTGCTGTAAGTCCTTCAGCCATGTGCTTCGGGTGCAGTCCAGAAAATAAGTTGGGCTGGGAAAATCTGAGAGGGATGAGCTTGAGACTTTAGGGAAAGGTTGTATACCACAGATGGCCATATTGTGGGGGGGGGGGTGAAGAAGAAGAAAAGAGGGGAAACTTCAGCCACCTTCACTTTTCCTTAGATTCCCATGATGTCTCAAAGGTTAATTAAGTATGTTAATTAAAGTAGAGATCACTGAGAAGCAAAGTAAAGTTCACTTGGCAAATGTGGGTTTTATCTTGGAGTGTGCCATAAACTTATTTTTTGTATATGCTGAACATTTTCAAATGTTACTTCAGAGCTTCTCTGTGAACCTGCCTTTGGGGTACTTCCAAACTGCGAGAAATGCAAATGTCAGGCAGTAAAATTACCCCATGAGAGAGTCCTGCATTGGAGTAAGACTTAAAAATGACAGGCATATAAATATTGAGCATGTAGAAGTTATCTCCCCAAATAGAATATTTTGGAATTCATTTGTATCTATGTCCATGTCATTACAATGCCCCTTTCCCTTATTTCAAAAAGAAGAAGATATAAATGGAATAAAATGGGACCAGGGATCTCAAATATATTGTCAGGAGTTTCACTAGGTAACATTTTCCAGAATCCCAAAGAGGCGCCTGTATCAGAGAAAGTAATTTTAAATTGGCAGGGTTCATTAACTTGTGCCTGCTAACAAATGCAATATCACTTATGCTAATGTAGCCTGGGAATTTCATTTGTTCTTTATAGATTACAGTGCCATCTGGTGTAGACAATACCAAATCAAATTAGTTCGGAGTCAAATTAGATAAAATGACTAAAGATCTAAGCTTGAATCCTGTCTTTCTTCCCTACATTTTTTCTTCTTCCTTGCAGCAAACTGAGATTGGGGTAAGCAAAACAGAGTGATTTATTTGCCTTTGCCCCTTTTCTTCTCCTAATCCCAATCATCCCTCTGAAAGTAGTGCTTTTCCAATGCAGAAAGCATTTCCCTCTGCCAGACTGTCCTTACCAGATAGATGAATTCTATAGTTCCTACCATTTCCATAAATCATATTGGATGCCTATATGGGGATTGTAGTTTTTCTGCATCTGGATAATGCTAATCCCAGGAAAGACTAGTCCTAGTTGTGCTTTTAAGCTTCCCTCTTCAAACTATTTTGGAGTATGTGAAGGAAAAAGTTGAAAACATGGAGCAATTTTTCTCACCTTGGCAATTGTTCTGCTTATTACTCTCTGGATAGATATAAAGCAGACAGAGCAATTCCACAAAGCATCCATACAAAGTCTTTTTTTATTGGTTCATCAGGCATCCTTATCAACTCACAGTTATGATGAGGTTCTTCTTAATGTCCAATTCTTTGCATATCTGCATTATGGTGTAGAAAGATAATAAACTCTCATCCTCATGAGAGGATGTTTAGTTTACCAAGTTTACTCAGTTTACCAAGCAGCTGCATGGTAATAGATTTAGGTAAGAGTGAGGGAGCGTCCCCCAACCCAGCAAGGGTCAATTTAGTGACCAATCAGGGTTACAGATGTGGCCACACGACATGAACTATATTTCCCAGGATACCTTAACTACATTTACCATGATGCATTCCCTTAAGGGGACAGCTCTCAATTCCTAACTAACTATCCCAAATCCCATTAACTCAAAACTGTAAAATAGATAGAATTCAATTCCCGGAATTTCCCCATCAGCTTGTTGGAGAATTCTTAAAGTTGAAGTCCACCTCTATTAAAGTTGCCAAGATTGAGAAACACTAGCATTGGAGGGAAATGGTTAAAAGTTCCCTGCCTCAGTTTTTAAAAATGTCACACAAAGAAAAACATTGGGCTGAATGTGAGCATCTCTTCCTTCATCTCGGCAATTACATGGTCTTTGTGCTAAGGTTGAGCACTGAATTACTGGTTGGGCCATGTGCATAATCATGCTTTGTTTGTTTTTTGGATTTATATCCAGGGGTGGGCTGCTGGGTGTTTGCAGGGGGTTTGGGAGAATGCCCAGCTAAGATGCTGTGTATTTTGAAGAACCCCCAAATCCCACTCCTGGCTGGCCCTGCCCACCCTGTCCCTCCCAGGAGTCCCCATGTAGCCCGTTTTGGATGCAGGTAAGTGCAGGGCACGCATGGAGGCTCAGGGAAGGCAAAAAATTGGATCTCCTGGAAGTTTGGGAAGGCCAGAAATGGGCCTGTTTCCAGATTCCAGGGAGCCTCCGGAGCCCAGGGAGGCTGTTTTCACCTTTCCAGAGGTTCAAATAAAGCCTCTGGAGCCTGGGAAGGGCAAAAAAAACCCAGGGTACAGGAAGCTGACAAGGCCATGCCTACCATGGCCATGCCCACCCAGCAACTGGACAGATAACCCTTTGCCAAAAAAATTTAAGGCCACCTTTGTTAATATCCCACTGGGGTGTCAGCATTAGACTATCTCAATCCATCAGATTAGGACACAACTGACATTGCAGCCAAACTGGGCTTCAGCTCCTTTAAGAATAGGAAAGGTGAGTCCAGAAGAATCCCAAAATCACAAACCTGTCCCTCCACAGGGAGTGCATACCGATCCATATATAACACTGCTTTGCTTGGATGCAACTTCACCTTGTTCTCTCACCTCTAAAGTTGTGGTGATGTGGAGACAACAATACATTCTGTCTACCTGCTCTTTGTGCCCCAATCAGTGTACATTTGAGAATATCATGGTAGGAATTTACATTCAGGAAGTTACTTTCTTTCCAAAAGATCTGTTTTAATCTTGTGTTTTATATTTTAAATGTTAAGTCATGTAGTAGGCCTTATTTTAATTGTGATGCTTCTGACATGAATAAACAAACAAACCTTTAAGGTGTTCTCATAGTTTTCTCTCACAACTAACTCTGAGGCAAGGGTGACTAATCTTTCGGATCTACTCCCAAGCATAAACCCCAACACAACCAACACAGCTAACTCTGAGGCAAGGGTGACTAATCTTTCGGATCTACTCCCAAGCATAAACCCCAACACAAACAACAAAAGAGGTAGGGAGTGATGGGAAGGAAGAAAAACTCAGATATAAAGCAGGAGATGGAAGAAGCATCCAGACACCTATACCAGAGGTGGTCTTCAGCAGGTTCTGACCAGTTCTGAAGAACCAATGGCAGAAATTTTGAGTAGTTTGTAGAACTGGCAAATGCCACCTCCGACTGGCCCCGCCCCATCTATTCTCAGCCTCCCGAGTCCCAGCTGATCGGCTGGGTCTTCTTTGGTTGCCCTGCATAGGAGAACGGAGCTGGAAAGCAGGTTAGTGGGTTGGGGAGGGAAATGGGATTTTCAGTAACCTACCCCCAGGACTGGGAAGGGAAAGAGATTTTACAGTATCCTTCCCCTGCCACACCCACCAAGCCATGCCCCCAGAACCGGAATTACAANGTTAGTGGGTTGGGGAGGGAAATGGGATTTTCAGTAACCTCCCCCCAGGACTGGGAAGGGAAAGAGATTTTACAGTATCCTTCCCCTGCCACACCTACCAAGCCATGCCCCCAGAACCGGAATTACAAATTTTTGAATCCCACCACTGGCCTATACGCTAATTCTCAAAGATTGGGGAACAAACAGGGTGAATTTGAAGTTCGAAAATTTGAAGGCAGGTATGATATAGTTGCTATTACCTAAAAAATAGTGAGATGAAACTCACAAATGGAATATACTGCTGGAAAAATATAAGTATTAGGAAGCAGACCTAACAAAAGAGAAGGTAGATTTGCATTATATGTAAGAGATCACTACATCTCTACAGAAATGCACAAAACCTAGAATTAAAGCCTCCTTGAATGCATATGGGTTAATAGAAAAGGAAAAAAGAATGACATTGCCATAGGTGTATACTACAGGACAGCAGTCCAGCGGGGCAGATTGCAGACAAACAACATACCATGTTCCCTGAAAATAAGACCCTGTCTTATATTTTTTTTTGCCACAAAAAAAGGCACCAGGTCTTATTTTGGGGGGATGTCATCCCCTGATTAATCTCACTAGAGCATGTCACCCCCATCCTCCTTTTCACTGTCAGAGGCCTTCAAGAACTTCTTCTGTGGCCAACAAGGCTTTCCTGAAGGCCTCTGCAGCCAATAACAGAGCTCTGGATCGATCCAGAGCTTTGTTATCAGCTCCAGAGGCCTTCAGGAAAGCCTTGCCAGCCTTTCCAGCTGCAGAAGAAATGGGCCGGCAAGGCAGGTATTGGGGTGTGCGAGGCCTGCATACAACTGTCCAAAGGTAAGTAGTAGGGCAGCTTCACCACCACCCCACCCCCATCCTAGTTTAATTTTTACCCATGCACTCTGGAGTGGGTGGGAACTTAATTAGGGCTTATTTTATGGGTAGGGCTTACATTGGACACACATGTAAAAATCAAGCTGGGACTTACTTTCAGGGTAGGTCGTATTTTCAGGGAAACAGGGAAGTCATCTTTGCTTAATCAGCTTTTGGTATTAAATGCCCAGTCTACTGTTGGTGCTTCATTTCAGGTGGCTGGACTGCTGAATTATTTAAGCTCAAGATACTGCTGAGGAATACCAGCTTAAATAATTCAGCAGTCCAGCCACCTGAAATGAAGCAAGTGTATTGAAAGTCAATATTGCCTCCAGGATAGGACTTTTTCTTACCTCTATAGCGGCCCATCAGATGCTCCCCTCAGTCCAACTTACTACCCAGGGGTGAGCTGCTGGGAGTTTGTAGGGGTTCGGGAAAGCCCCGAGTTAAAATTCTGTGCAGTTCAGAGAACCCACCAAATCCCACTCCTGGCTGGACCCACCCACCCCATCCCTCCCAGGAGTCACTCAGTGGCCTGGTTTTTTTTTTGGCTCTGCAGGTAATTGCAGGGTACATGTGGAGGCTTGGGGAGGGTGAAAACAAAACACCTCCAGGTGAAAGCCTAGACGTAGTTTATGGGACTACAAAAAAAAATCAGGAAGGCCAAAAATGGACCTGTTTCCAGCTTCCAAAGAGCCTCTGGAGCCCGGGGAGGTGTTTTTCATCCTCCCCGAGGCTCGGGGAAACCCTCCGGAGCCTGGGAAGGGCAAAAACACTCCCCCTTGCCATGGTGCAGGAGGCTGACTAGGCCACGCCCACCATGGCCACACCCACCCAGCAACCAGGCAGAAAACCCTTTGCTAAAATTTTTGAAGCCCACAAGTTACTACCCATATCCTTGCCTTGCTGGAGTTGCCAAGCATCCTCATCCCAACAATCAGAACCACAAGGCAAAAATTAAAAAAAAAAGTTAGATTGTGGAAAGTACCAGAATTAAACCACAGGGCTATGAAAGCATTGTACTGTCACATTAGCATCTGTTTTTAGTGGGCATCTTAGCATACAACAGATTCTTACCTAGCCATGCCGTGCTATATGCCTGACATTGGGATAGTTTGATCTAAGGAACATAGTTAAGCCATTGCACAGTCAAGGGTTCAGGAACTCCCGCTGACTTCTCTTCAGCAAGTTTTAGCATTTACATTAGCGGTGGTTAGAACTTCAAAAACCCAACTAGATGACAGGAAAAAAAAACAGAAAACTTGAACCCCTTTACTGCTAGCGAAAGTCTGATTTTTTTGCAGTCCAGAGTTGGCAGTTTTGACCATTAATTCATTGTCACTGTTTTTATTTATTTATTTGATTTGTCAATCGCTTACAAGGTAATAGATATAAGTATAAACATGAATAAGAATACAGGAAATAGGTACGAATAAATGGGGACAATAGGACAGTGAGGTCTCTCTGAATTTTCACAGGGAAGTCTAGTTTATGGAACTGCAGAAAAAATGTGGTGACGGTTCAGCTTTTACAAGACTATTATATAAATGCAAAATGATTGTGTGGGATTTATTGGTACAATACAAATATTACTTGGGGAAGATATTAATACCTTAATATGATCCACTACCCATTCAGTCTCACTCACCCTCCCATAAATCTGGAAAAAAAAGTAATTTAAAAGTTATGTTCCTGGCAGCTTCAGAAACATTTCTCAAGGTTCCAAAACAAAAAAACAAAAACTATTACACAAAGTTACATTTAAAATTGGCATTATTGATATGTCTCATTGACCAATAAATGTATCACTGAGCCTAATTTTTGATGAACCTTTTCATTTTGCTATATATAATGGGGTGTTGCAAATGGCCCAGCTGAAATATGTGACAGGTACAGTATATTTAATCCAATATCTAAGAGTTTCCTTTTTCAAACAGTATGAAAATGCATTTTGGCCAGGAGAGTTTTTCAGACTTTGATTTACCAAAAAAAGAAAAGCACCTAATAGCCATGTGAAAATTACATTTGGTCTGCAGACACTCACAGATAGTGAACCCTTTGACCTCATTAGATTTAGGTGGTAGCTAATGAAATTTAGCAGATTGAAAACAGCTCCAATAGTTCTTTTCAGATGAAGTATCTGCTGCTCATAATCACAATATGAGCAAGCTGTGATTATAATAAAAAGGTTTTAGGTAGGTTCAAGAAAAATAAAAGTACTGAATTATTGATAGAAAAATGGCCTGTCTGTTCCAAAATTCTGGGAGTTGAAGTCCACAAGTCTTAAAGTTGCTCTGTTCTAAGAGAATGCTTCACCCAGAAGGCATAAGATTTACAATTAAAACTATTGATCTGCTTCCCAAAGAAATGGTCTTCCTTCACTGTGGCAACTATGATTGGGACTAATTCAATCCAGATGTGAATGTTTCCNTGATTGGGACTAATTCAATCCAGATGTGAATGTTTCCTTTCATGTATTGGTTTGAGAACAGTACACGAGAGTGGCATTCCATGCCCATAATGTATTTTAAAGTTTTACAAAGTATATTTAGCCTACATTTATGACATCTATCAAAATTAAAGGAAAATATGTGTTGGTCATGTCTGCTAATAGAAAAATAATTTTTCAGTTTGGTAATGTTTGAGAGCTACCTTAGAAAGTCTATCCCATGCCACTATTCATTATGAATGTCCAACTCTTCCATTTCTTTTTCTTAACCTCGGGAATCTAGAAAGTAACAACATATCAAGAGTCTGCACCGATTCCATGTTAGTTATTGCCTTACATCTTAAAAATTGCTATGTTGTTTGAAAGTGAAAATTTGTAGAAGTCAAGAAAATTCAAGAAAACATTTGGATAAGTACTTCCAGTTGTTGTGTGTATCAATTGGGTACATCTCTTTCTCCATTTTACATAAACTTTGAATACATAGTTGTCAACTGTTTTGAAAAATATGAAGAAATGTGCTATTCAAAGCAAAAACTGAATTCTGTTGAAATTATCTGATAGATTGAATTTGCACTGTTAAAAAAAAAAAATCTGACATCCTTCACACTGCAGGTTGGAGTAGAAGCCAGAGTTGTTTATCCTGGGAATAATCAAAGGGAAGTATCCACCAAAAATTAGATATTTGATTATACGTATATTAATGGTAGCGTGAATTGCGTTGGTACAGACTTGGAAAATGCCCACCATCTAATAATGTTATAATCCACAAAATCTTAGAATATGCGGAGATGGAAAGGCTCACACTGAAATTAAGAGAAAAGGAGGACTCAGAATACTTTTTAACTGGGAACATTTGGTATCAATGGTTAGACAGTAAAGTACAATAAAAGGTCACAAAAGGAATTTAAAAAGGAAAAAAAACAAGGGAAAAAAAACTGGAATACAAGCAAATAGATAGAAAGAAGGAGAAGTGGTAGGAACTGAGGAACTGCTAGGGAAAAATAAGAGCTAGATAGATACCCAGAGTAGGATTTAAAATATTTGGTCTATTATAGAAATGTATAGAAATATGTTATGAAAGATAGAAATGTGACTCCTGTTTTCTGTTGTAACCATGAAATACTAAATTATAGCATATAGAATATAAACATCCCTGACATACGTGCATATATTGTTAATCTGATATTCCCTTTTCTGCACATGAGAATTAGATCTTAAAAGACGATATATTTTATTTATTAACATTAGTTAAGCATTGAGAATTGAGATTAACCGATGACAATATACTTTAAAAACTGGGTCAAAATTTGTGTGTGTGTGCGTGTGTCTGTAATATATATTATTATGTGTATATATATATAATACATATATATATATATATATAAACTATATATATATATATATATATATATATATATATAATATATGTATATGTATATATATATGTCGACTGTTTAGCTTCCTCTCACGTTATAGTTCCCACGTCATTGTAGTTTGTTAAAGTTGTAGCAACGTTTCAGCAGGAATCTCATCTGGCCATCATCAGGCTTCTGTTATTTGGCCAGATGAGATTCTGCTAAACATTTGCAACAACTTTAAACAAAACATACAATGACGCTGGGATTAATACCCGAAGGAAGCTATAAACAGCACAACATGTGGAGTACCCGCGAAAGCTTGAAAAACATTATATATAAAATATAATATATTATAATATATAATATGATTTTGTTTTTTAAGTCTCTCGCGGGTGCTTACATTTTTTGCTGTTAGCTTCCTTCGGGGTATTTATCCACGTCATTGTAGTTCTGTTACAAGTTGTAGCTCATTGTAGTTTGTTAAAATTTGTAGCAACGTTCAGCAGATCTCATCTGCCATCATCAGGCTTCTGAATGGAAGTGTGTTCTCACAGTTCCTTTGTTCAATTTGGGCTGGTTATCTGATTGGCTATTAACTTGGGTCTGTGTTCATAGGACCTTTGGAGTTTGATTATTTGGGTGTTTCGGTTTCTTCTGTCTGTTTTGTGGCTTTGATTGGCTGGCAGCCACTCTGTTCTTGTGTTGGAGTAAATACAAGATATTTAAAAAAAATTTAGTAAAAAAGCTGGAACACACCTCTCTCACTAGTCCAAACACATGAAAACCACAGGTCACAACATCAACTTCAAATGCACCAAAAAAACCCAGCCACTATAGAAACCCCCAGGCCACAAATTCATCAGAGAAAGCCATAGAATTGGAAAAAAGGACCTGACAGCATGAATAGAAGAAGAGTGATTCCAGCAGGACTGTCAATCATTTGGAAGCCTGGCACTCTCAAATAGAAAAGAATCTTCCACACCCACAAAAACAAACACCTCGAGCACAGGACAGACTCCCTCTGATGCCTCCAACTAACACACTCCCCACCAGGCACCCAGGTGAAACCCAGCTTCGCTGATGAAGAGCAGCCGTTTCCTTTCACACGAAGCCAAGCTGCAATTGAAAGCTCCAACACAAGAACAGAGTGCTGCAGGCCAATCAAAGCCACAAAAACAGACAGAAGAAACCAAGAAACCACCAATCAATCAAACTCCCAAGTTCCAATGAACACAAGACCGCATGTTAATAGCCAATCAGAGAAATAGACCAGCCTCTAAATTTGAAACAGCAAAGGAACTGTTGGAGGACACACTTCCATACAGAGGCCTGATGATTGGCAGATGAATTTCTGCTGAAACGTTGCTAACAACTTTAACAGAACATACAATGAGCTTATCAACTCAACAGAACTTACAATGACGTGGGATAATACCCGAAGGACTAATACAGCCAACAAATCGTAAGTACCGCGAAAGAGCTCCTGCAAAAAAAAAAATAAAAATATATATATTATGATATATTATTATATATATAATATAATTATATATATATAAATATATAATATATATATATATATATATATATATAATATTTAATGTTACTTGCCAAGGAAATGAGCTACGGATTATGTCTTACACAACTTTAGTATTAGAACTTTTTAATATCTGAATGTTAAGAAAATTTTGTTTTTTTAAAAAAAAAAATTGACATCCTGGTTAGGGACCAAAGCAAGGTTGCCTTTTCCAGTCTACTTTTACAAGTATCATATTTTCAGGCTAAATACCCTCTTGGAAGTGTTCTGCTTATCAGTCAACCATCATTCCTGTTTCATTATAGGTTTGAAGTTAGAAGTCCTATTATGTAGAAACATCTGCTAGCACTACTGAACTAGTATTTCTGTGTTGTTGAACAAGGCCCTGGGTTATCTTAATCAAACTCACAAGACTCCCTCCTCCCTTGTGAACCCCTCTCCTTCTTGGACAATCTTCATGCTATATAAAGGAATAATCTTAGTTAATTATGTCTGGTTTGTCATTTGCTGTAACATTCCAAAGGAGGAAATACTTGAAGAACACATGCCTCATTTTCATGTGCAGAGCAAAATAGTTTCTTGATTTTGATTTGTCCTCCACTGAGATTGACCCAATTTTCATTGTTTTATGATTCAGCTCTATCTTCAGGCCTTAATATAATGATGTGTACATTATAAACATCATGTGCTTTTTCCTTCTGCTACTGAATAATCATTAAGATTACTACTTCTTTAGACAGCATACACAAAGCTTATGTATCCATGGCTTCGGTCTTTACTTAGTATTGAGATATTACCAGTGCTGGAATTCAACATTTTTTTACTTACTTGGTTCTGGGCTGCTGGTGGGCTGGTGGACAGGCGGAAGCGATACATGCAAAATCCTACTTTCCCTCCCAGTCCTGGGGGAGGTTACTGAAAACCCATTTCCTCCCCACCCCACTAACCTGCTTTCCAGCTCCGATTACTCCTAGTGCAGGGCAACAAAGAAGACCCAGCCGCAATTCAGCTGGGACTCGGGAGGCGAGAATTAAGATGGGGCGGCCAGTCGGGTGATTTGCTGTTCTAAACTACCAAAATTTCGATTCGACTTTTCCAGAACTTGGTCGAACCTGCTGAATTACCAACCTCTGGGCCATGACACTTGACATTTTCGTGCCACTTATTTTCAAAAAAAGGCATTTATGTAGAAAATCATCACTGAGGCAATCAGAATAACAACAAGGAAGAGATAGAAGACTAGCAAACATTGGTGTGTATTCCAGAAATGTGCAGTTTCTTCCTTTCATTTCAACTACTGCGTGAAAAAATTTATATTTGAAAACATGGAAATTAGTTAGATCTGAAACTACATGGATTATTTCTTTGATTGATATAAGGCAACCTTTTATGTTCACTTGTCTCTATTATTTTTTCCCCTGTTAGCATAAACAACCATATACTATTAATTTGACAATTTCCTGCATTGGCTGAGAAGTCAAAAACAGAGACGCGCTCTGGCTCCCCAGCTTCTGCAGGGTCATTTGCAAAATGAATCAAGCAAAATGTAAATTCCATTATACTATTAAATTTCACTCAGCAAAAAGCAACCACCAAACCATTAAGAACCTTCGTTCTCGCCCTGACCTAACCCATTACAGCAACGTGCCCACTCCCGTGTATTCTGCACGAACTCAAAAAATGTCTAGACAATGGAGAGGAGGATACTTGTACACTGACTACCATGCTGACTGTATCAAAAGTAAAGTCAGCACAAACCCACGAACTCAGCTTTAACGCTCAACCACAACCCTACATACAAGTCCAGCTTCACCCAAACTAGCATGCACACCCCTAACTACCTCAATTCCAACTACTGGCTGGCTTTAACATGCAAAGCTACTCAAATGCAAAAGAAGCCTTGTGAATAAAATACCTGATTTCTCCTTTTACTAATATGTTAATTTGACATTCATATGTTGTCTGTTAAAAACCATGGCTCAATGCATCTCTCCCTGACTGCCATTACCCACAGGAAAAGACATATCCATGTTTACCGATCAGAGTCATGAAATTCAGTAGAGGAGGAGGGTGTTGTTGTTCTATAAAAAGTCCTTACATCTAAAAAACATCCAAGTTGCCCAGGAAGCTTGCTCTTCCTGAGACCATCATCTGTGAACTATCCTAAATATCACATTTTGATTCATTACTCATTGTTACAGAGCACCTGATTATTGATATTGAAACATGTAAACAAGCTAAATTCACTGCTAACAGGACAACATCTGTCCACACGCTCTTTATTTTCTTAGTTACTTCAATCGACCTCATATTAACTGGACCCAAACGATGTACAACTGAAACCCATACATACCAACATTCTATAATGCTGTTACAAATCTGGGACGTGAAACAAAACCAGTAACCAACATACTAGCTTAACAACTGCTGAAATCTCATCTTCTGCAATAGTTATGGAATTGTAATTTACGAACACCAAATTAAGAACCCTTTATTCCAGCATTGACACCAATATGATTTACTTCTGTTCTCAACATACGCCCACACCCAAAAAAATATTCCAAAAAATTTCCCCAACCAAATTTTGATGGTTAAATCCCCCCCCCCCCATTTTTTATAACTTCAAAAAAGTCAAATATGATCTTATAGACAACTCTCTCATCCCCTTGATTGGCAAATCTCTATCATTGGAAGGCAATTCTATTGAAGGACCATTACAACAATTTTTACTTGACAGCCAAAATAGTCATCAAGACTATATACAATAACACCTCCCAAAACAAAAACAAAAACAATAGATTACCCATAACAATAAGGAAAACTTCAATCCAAAAAAGAATCACTCTGGTGGAAAACAATTATGTCAATGTTTGCCAACTTTCAAAACCGATACAAACTTTATGTCACCCAGATTTAAAGACTGGACTGAATGCACCAATTATCAGTATTAAAAAGAGGAAAACCTACCCACCCAATCTCCACCGGTGCTTTTTAGCAATTTTGTAAACAACAAACTAAAAGAGTTCAAGTCCATCCCACCCCTGATAGGACCTAATGGGTAAAGACTGTAATGATGACACTATTAAGCCAACCTCTTTTACACAATTCTTGGCTCAGTATTTGTAAACAGCAATGGATCATGTCCAGTATTTTCCTAGAGAACCACAGAAAAACTACAATGATCTGAATACATATCAATTTTACAGGAAACAATGTTGAAAAAGCACTATGCAATCTAAAACCATTTCTATCTATTGGACTGGTGAATATGTGCCTGCTTCTTTAAAAAGCTATCCACTTGCCATAGCGAACATCTCAGCATAATCTTTGAAAAATCTTTCATGACCAGCTCCTGCCTAAAACCTATCCCATCTTCAAAGGGAGAACCCAACTTAGTGAAAAATTACAGACCAATCTCCTTATTGCTGTGTCAAACTGTAAAGTCATGGAATCAATTATTTAAAACCCATCCATTATCTTCCACTTAGAACAGGCAACCTACTCTTAATTAAACAATTTGGCTTTCAGAAAAAAAACTAATCCTGTAATCTGCAACTCTAATATACTGCAAAAACATATGGACTCCACAAGCTCGATCAGGGCAAAGCAATAGATCTTCATGTAAAAAGCCTTTTATTCAGTGGTACACGACCCAACTTCTCCTAAAACTAAAATCTTACGGTATCTCTGGACACCTGCATAACTGCGAATAGAAGCATTCCTGTCAAACAGACAACAAAATGGTCCCAAAATTGGTGACGTGTCCTATCAAATTCTGGACTTGTCAACAGGTGTGTCCCCCAAGGCAGCATTCTAGGACCAGCTCTCCTTCATACTCTACATAAATGACTTCTATGATTCTATTAAGAGATGCTGCGATTCTTCTTCGCTGATGATGTAAAGCTGTTCAACACCACAGACAACACTGCTACTCTCAAAAGACCTTGACTATGTTATCAGAATGGTCAAACAATCATGACAACTTCACAAACAAATGCTCTGTCTTACATATTGGCAAAAAAAAAAATCACCCCTTTTCTAAGAGGTCTGTAGGGGGCATGCATAATGTGCCTTTTAAGCGATTGAAAAATCAAAATAAATAAAAATAAAAATAAATTTTGGGGTGACTGTGTTCATTTTTGCTTAACTCAGCTGGAAATGAATGAATGCCTGGCAGCTTTCAAAGAAAAAGCTTCCTAGTTAGAGACTAACCTTTGCAAAAACTTCACTTCACTCCTAGGTAAAGATGTGGCTTCAACAATTAAATCATTAAAGTCTTTCTCTACAAATTAAAGCAACCTGTTTTTTTTCCCCAGCAGAACAAACTATTAGATTAGGCTAATTACTCTGCTGAATTCACTGAGCTGAAATTATTCTGGCAAATGCTTCTCACAGTGGCTTTGAACTGCACTGGTAGAGCAATCTTCAGTCTTACCATAAATATTTCCTCCTGGAGACTGACATTTCAAATACTAGACCTCACAGCTCTTTTGTGAACTGAATGCTGGACTTGGTCCTAAGAACATAAGAACAACACTGCTGGGTCAAACCAAGATCCATCTTATTCCAACAGTTTGTTTCCACAGTTGCCAGCTAAATGTCTCTGAAGCTCTTACAAACTGGAAATGAACACAGAACAATTTCCTACTCTATTGTTCTCCTGGAACTAGTTCTCCTGGCCTCCTTACCAGTAGTTAACCCTAATTGGGTACTCAAACTTGGATATGAATAGGTAGTGTCTTCCTCCCCTGCTGAAAACTCCTTCATGAAGCTCCCTGGTTTGCCTTCCTCTTTACAAATCATGCTCACTGGGAATGTATCCATGATCCTCTCTAGTTATAGACATAAAGAAATAGCCAAATTATTACACCCAGAAAATAAGATGGAATTTTAAAGTTTGTGGTCACACCATTTTCCTATGCATCATCCCAGCTAGAAGCAACTGCCCACATATTTATCCAGGACTATCTTTTTTTACAGAAACTAAAGTGAAGCACACAAGCTGCATTTCTACCTAATAGCTTTCAAGTTATATGTTCAATAACTACTTTGGGCTTAGCCCTACATATTCAAGATAAAAGATATTGTGTAACACAAATGGGGAGCAGTTGTTGTTGAAGAATTATTGGTATTCTTTGCTGTTACCAATGTGGTTCAATTTTTTATATGAGGTGCAACTCCTTGGGTATTTTTGTTTACTTGCATCCTGTTCCAGTGTCAAAGAACAACCAGAAAGTGAACCACCATCATCTTCTTTTAAAGACCTTGTAATCCCTTGCGGGGTAGAGTCTTGGGAAACTGAATGGAGCTGTGTGTTTACTGGCTGGATGCCCTTCCTGTCACCAATGCAGAATTTTGTTCAACAGATATATTCTTATTGTGCCAAGAGATATATATTTATCTGCCCCTACCTAGGATCAAAACCACAGCCTCCTGATTGTGAGGTGAGAGATCCACCTCTGGGCCACCACATTACTCCTCTGGATGTACCACCAGGTCTACCACCAGAATCTTATAATTTGCAATTGAGAGTGAGGTCCTCTGTAACCTGATGCTTTGTCCATTCTACAATGACATGATTTCCACCCTTAACCTTCTGCCTCCTTCCAGTCCTTAAAGGCTGATTACAACCAGTAGATCTGCTTAGAACTGCAACCACAATAATTGTGGCAGAATACATTCCATGCATTTCAATACTTCCCAAGTCAGTATACAAAATGTATATTTCCTATAGCTTCAACAATTTTACAGGACTTAATATTAACACTTTTCCACAAATGCAGGTCTATCCTAAGTTTGTCATTCATAAGAAAGCTCCTTTCTTTGGTGCATTGTATTAAATTGAAACAAATAAACAAACAGATTAACTAGTTAAATCCACCTCCCCAATTACAGCATTCTTCTCTTTAGAAATGACCAGAGTTCTTTCTGATAGCATGCACAATATAAATAGTTAACATTTATTATTAATTGGATACCCTAATTAAAACCATGCCAGTGCTTTCCATTAACTTACTCTCAAATTTTGACAGAGCTCTGTCTGGTTTTAATCAAAACCAAATGGCAATGTGAGTTCCCAGGCTGGAGCAACTAAGAGGAAATTGTTCTGAGGAGGCAGGAGAAGCAGAAAAGATAAACAGCAGATAGTTTCATCAAATCTGTATAGAATAGTGGATGTAGTTGCTATGGGTAGCCTCAGAGATATGGTTCGAGCCCTCTGTCAGATTGCAAAAGAGGAATTACAAGTGCTTTATGTCAACTGAATTGAAATGTGATCAAGATGGAGTCTATCTTTCTGCTTTCCCAATGTTTGGAGGATTCTCCATAGAGGTAACGTGGTACATGTACATATGAACTGTAGCTAATTTTAATGCCAGTTTTTGTTATTCTTTCTGTCATTTTGCTTCATTTTTGTCAGCTCATTGATAGAACGTTGTCATTAAAATTAATCTGCCTCAGCTTTAACTATTTTCTATCCTTGTTTTTAACCTCTTTCTTGACTGTCTCATTCTTTGCTGGGTGTACTAAACTGCTCTTCAAAGTTTGCTGTGTGTATAGCAGGCGTGAACTGCATTCTGTCAGCTCTGTGTTTGCATTAAGGTAATAGTCAAGGAAATTAACATTCATGATATGTTCATGAAATGACACACTTAGAAAATTTGGAAAATTAGGAAATGCTGCAATAAATACTGCAAATCAGGTTTTTAATGTCTAATCAGATTTTTTTTCTCCTCAACTCTTTCTCTCTCTCTCTCTCTCTCTCTCTTTCATACACCCACATGCACACACTTTCACATGCCTACAACTCAACAGCAGGAAATACTTTTGCAGCAATCTGGACCTACTTCTCAGAGGCCCGTCTCAGAAAGCATCAGCCTACATTTAGTAGACAAAAGTAACAAGGGGAAGGTTGGTTAAATTCCACTTAGTTAAGGCTCCCTCCAGCTGCAGAATGTGTTTTGGTCAGAATCGCACATTATAGAGCAAAAGTGCTGAGAATAGAGCAATGATCTCAGCTATGAAATCTGAACTTTATGCTAGTGGTGGCTGAGACGGATTCTGGGTGGGTTTCCCCCTTCTTCCCTTCCCTCCCTTTTTGTATACACAGCCAGAGTATTCAGAGAAGTAATTTTGACCATTTCTACCTCCCTTGCCATTCTATGAGGTCAATCTGGAAACTTTTTACCTTTTAAAAAAATATAAGTCGATCTGAAATATACAGATGTTTTTTGGAATCCGTTAAGCCAAACTCTAGGAATCTGTAATGAATCTCTCAGCGATGAGGATTTCAACTGTATCAATGGATTGAAAAAAAGTCACAGTAAGTGGAATTTGCATGTCAACAATATCTTTAAATCTTTATGTCTCACATCCCCATATATACCTGTAATCTAAACCAGGGTCTTCTTTTCTCTTTTAAAGTGTCAAATTCCCTACATTTATGACCCATTTATAAGTAGCATTCAAAATGCCTGATCTTTACAATGAATATAAAGCCAAAAAAATAGAAATATTTTCTCTTTTGTGCTTTCTTTTGCTTTTACTATAAAGAAAAATAGGCATTGGAGAAAAAAGTCATGTAACCCTTTGGTTAACAAATTGATTTATGATGCTTATTTAGAAACAAAATTTCATCCGTTACTGCTCTTATCAGCTATCTGTCCTCTGAGCTTAGTTTCTTCAACTCACAGCACACAAAATTGTGTTATAAGTCTGTTTGTCATTCAGTATTTGAATGTGAAGTTATCAAATTGAACAGCATTTCACTGTCAAATGCAGTAATTAACAAGGAATTGTTTTAATGATATTATTTATCATGATACCAAAATCATTGCCTATAATATCTAAAGTTTCATTCAAAATTCCATTTTAGTTTCTTCCAAGTACAAAAGTTGTTTTATGCCCTAAATGGAGCCATTACCAAATTGAGTTTCTTTTGTCATACATAAAATCTTAGCTGCAAAGAAAATATGTGCAAGAATTCCATCCATTGATTCATAAAGATTGATCTGGTTATCAAATGTGTGCTGAGGTCTGAGAGAAACTTAGATTTAGAAGATGATTAAAAGTCTGTGATTCTGAGGAAAAATGCCATATATATCAATCCCTCTCCCTTCTTGCTCTTAAAAAAAAAGATGACGGAGGAAACGTATGAAATTTTCCACATATCATTAAAATCACAGTATTGTTTATTGAACAAATATTAACTGATTACAGTTTGGAATGTAGGGACCATAACTTATTACAGTGTTAAGAGGTGCTTAAAGAGATCGTACTTTATGATATGATGGATGGTCACTATAATGTTTCACTAAACTTAGTTTAAGGATAAACTATGTTTCTTTTTCCTGGTCTGTGGAAAAGGCTATAGTAATAGAAACAATTCCCATATCATTCTGAGTTTAACTGATATTTGCTTGATATTAGCTCCACTGAAATCAGTGGATCTGTTTTGAGTAAAAGTTTATAAGTGAGTATCTTATTAGGGTCATGCAATGTCTGTCAGCATCCTATTTCCATCAGCGGTCACACAGATACGTGTGTGTGTGTATGTGTGTGTATGTGTGTGTGTCTGTTTGTGTCTGTGTCCGTGTGTCTGTGTCTGTGTGTCTGTGTCTGAGAGAGATAACTCTGGCTTCCAGCAGCTGATATCAGAGGATATAAAGGCTTTATTCTGCCATCAGAGCTGCTAGAACCCCTGCTAGAACTATATCTCTATTTCATTATTTTATTTCATTGCTCTTGCCATAAAAGCTAACTTGAGAATACACTTTTTATAGAGAATCTGACATAGGTTACCTATCTAGATATGACCACGCATCTTGGGAGGCATCAATTAAGGAGTGGCACTGCTTATCGTTGTGCAACCTATTGTGGTGCTAATCATTATCACTGGTTATGACAGATGGTGTGAACCGCAGACCAATTATGTGTGGAAAGCCATATATAACCCATTATTCAGGGCTCTAAAGGAGTGCTTCAATTTGACAAAGCCTAAATTATCCTCCACAGGTGAATAAATTGGAATAGAATGGAATGGAGTAGAGTAGAGTAGAGTAGGGTAGGGTAGGGTAGAGTAGAATAGGAAATGGAATGGAGTGGAATAGAATAGAATAGAATAGAATAGAATAGAATAGAATAGAATAGAATAGAATAGAATACAAACTTGGAGGTCTTTTAGTCCAACTTTCTGCTCAAGCAGAAAACCTTATAGTATTTTAGACAAGTGGCTGTCCATTCTCTTCTAAAAAATCTCCAGTGATGAAGCAACCACAACTTCTGAAGGCAAACTGTTCCATTGGTAAATTGTTCTATTAAGAAGCTTCTCCTTAATTCTAGGCTTCTCATTTCCACCCTTATTTCTTACCTTGCTATCTAGTGCTTTGGAAAATAAGTTGACACACACACCCCTCTTCTTTGTGGCAGCCTTTGCAACACTGGGATACTGCTATCATGCCACCCCTAGTTCTTCTTTTCTCTAGACCAGTCATATCCAATTCCTGCAACTATTCTTCACACATTCTGCCGCAAAGCATTGTATCTGTGCAGTTTTGATATGGTCAAGTGAAAGTGGATTCTGCAGTACATGTGTTTTGCACATGAATGCAAGTCACTTCTGATGATTTAAGGCAGAATGTCAAAAGGAATGCTCCTTCTTCAGTGCCCACGAAGCAATGCACCTTATTGTATTAAGTGACTTATAAAGCAGAAGGAATCATCCATAGAATAGAGCAAAGGTCTTCAAACTTGGCCAGTATAAGACTTTTGGACTTCAACTCCCAGAATTCCTGAGCTAACATGACTAGAGGAAGAATTTTGGGAGTTGAAGTCCACAAGTCTTAAAGCTGTCAAGTTTGAAGACACCTGGAATAGAGGATCCCATCAAGGTATACCATTGTTTCTTAGCCTCAGCAACTTGAGGTGTAGGCCTCAATTCCCAGAATTCCAGAGCCAGCATGCTGGTTGGGAAACCCTAAGAATCAAAGTCTACACTTCTTAAAGTTGCTGACATCAAGAAATACAGTCATATAGCCCAAAATAAGATATGTCTCTATTTTTTTTTAAAAAAAATCTTAAATCTATACAACAAATAAGCATGTAACCTCAATGGTTGCAGAAGGCCTTGAAACTGACAATTGCACTGTTCTGTACTAGTTGCATGCCAAAGCGGTTATTTGACCACGTTCTACGGATTGCAAGTTTTCATTTAAAATTCCTTCATTCCTTACTTTATTCCTCATGAAATGTTACATTAAATTTGAACAAAGTGTGGAGACCAAGCCTTGGATTTTGGGACTCCATCACAGCAAAGAACATCACACAGCCAAACTTGAGAGATAACGAAAGAAAAACTAACTAGGGTGGATCTAATGAAAGACCCTGAGGACATCCTCCTTACTATAGGTTAAACTGGGGAGTAAAAGTCTTGGAAGAGGGCATGAGCAAAAGAAAAAAAAAACTCTTTATATTGTTACCAACAAAACTAAACATCATTTTTGTGTAGGCTCCAAGAAGTGGACTTCAGGGAGGTTTTACTTTTTATTAGTTCTTTATTTAACTATCATTATTAGATTTGTTTAGATCTTTATCCTATTCTGTGCTACTTAGAGTACAGCGTGGCTCAACAGAATATATTCTATATCACCTTTTTCCTTTTCTCCATTTGTCTCCTTTCTTGCCTTCTTCTGCTGTTGGCATTTCTTCAGAAATCTTTGGTGCTTATTTGTAAGCCAAATAAACTAAAATCAGGGAATGCATGCCAATATATTTAACTAGTATAATTTGTTTTCAATGCACAATTTGGATTTCCTGGAAGAAAAATCTGGATTAATTTGGCATTACCACTACATAACGAAAACAATGGAAGTTTTCTTTGTAGGCTGTGTTAAAATGGTACATGTAGAAGGAGTTCAGGTGTCTAACATGACAAAATGTAACTCAAATATTGACTATTAAACTTGATTGTCTCCTGTGAGCTATGCAGTGCTCTTCCAGAAAGATTTATTTATTTTATTTTTATTCATATATCAAATTTAGAAACTACTCATGTCACTCACAGAGCAACTCTGAGCAATGTATAATAAATGGCTGACCCAGAAGGAAAAAAAATATGTGTCAACTGTGCTGGCATCTTTTTGTGCTCAGTAATAAAATTCATTTTGAACACATTGCTTCTTTTCCTGAAGAAAATCCACATATTAGGCATCTGAGACTTCTGGGCAGTGAAGAGATCATAAATTGGGTGAACATTTTGCTATAATCAGGCTTACTTGATGTAATTAAGTGATACAGGAATGCTGAGAGCCAGTTTGGTCTGGTGGTTAAAGTACCAGCATAGAAACCAGAAGTCTGTAAATTCTAGGTGTTCCTTTAAAAATGAAAGCCAGCTGGGTGAGTTTGGGTCAGTCACTGTCTCTGAGCCCTACACACCTCACAAAATGGTTGTTGTGGGAAAAGAATAGTATGTATGTTCACCACCTTGAGTTTCCCAAGCTATATTAAAAGATAAGGTAAAAAGATAATAATAATTGTAAGTAAGAGAATTTAGATGAAATAATTTACTGACAAGACAAAAACAAAATAAGTTATAATGGAAGGAAGACATGGAAAGAGAAGAATCCTATTGCCTCCAGAAGATATCGTTTCTACCTCCAATCTCTGCATCGGATAATAACTTCAAAAAGTTTGACAGTGGACTTTGAATCTAGCTGAACTGGGTAGAAATAAGAATAAAATTGCATTTCCAGAAGCACTGTTTCCTGGACAGTCTATTAGCCAATATAAGTATATAAAAGACTATTCAATTGGAACTTTTTCCTTCCAAGAACTGTTCTAGTTTCCACAGTACTTATTTCTTCCATACGGTTCTTCTATACAACAGTTTTCCATGTGCGTGCAGTCATTCATATATATTGTAGCTCAGCATGTGATATACTGCTCCTCATAGCTG
Source organism: Laticauda laticaudata (assembly GCA_004320025.1). Classification (NCBI taxonomy): domain Eukaryota; kingdom Metazoa; phylum Chordata; class Lepidosauria; order Squamata; family Elapidae; genus Laticauda; species Laticauda laticaudata. Next base: position 17,075 of record BHFT01015736.1, on the reverse strand, counting down.
GCAAACAATGAGTAGACCGATAATTTCCTTCAGGTTGTCTATATTTTCATTCACACAGAGAGACATGTCCATTCACCCACACCCTATGCAATTCTATGCATGCTTATTCAGAAATAACTTTGAAAGGATTTACTCAAATAAATTTGAATTTAATTACATATTAACATTTCCAATTTCCCATGTTTACATCGACACACTTTACTTTTGTCATTTTCCAATTAAAAATAAAAACCTTCCTCTTTGAAGACTGTGAGATTTGGGGTAACTTTTATGAGAATATTCTATCCAACAAGAGTATTCCCATAAAACCCTCACAAATCGGTATCTGTGTTGAACAGTAAGCATTTGAAGAAGTCTGTATATCTTGTGGACAGGTTTCCAATTATAATAAGCTATTTTTGGAAAACTTCAAAGTATGCAAAGATGACTTTAAGATGTCTTCTAACAAATAAGGACCAGATTCCCATAAGAAGGAGGAAAATTAATGGAGTCACAAGTTAGCAATAAAATCTAATCATCCTGATTATTAGTATCTAAGAGATAGTTTCTGCCACTATTTTTTTGTAAAGAGACAATCCATTAGCTGCTACATCTTTCTTTCAGAGATACTTCTTTACCTAAGCAGGAAAACTGAATGGCAACAAAAAGCAGTGGGAATGGGAGCAATGTCCAACTTCCTGCTGGTTTCCCCATTGAGTTTCCTTGTGGGAAGCTGGCAGGGAGTTTCAAAAATCATTCTCCTCCTCCTCTCACGGCAGAATTATCTGGAGAAGGGGCAACAAAAGGAATCACAAATCCCAAAGAAAAATTGCAGGTCTCTGTCCTGGCTTATCTCCCAGGAATCCAAGGAATCCTAAAGAAAAGGCTTGCCCATCAACTACCAGCACCTCCGGTGAGCCCTATCTTATTTATTTATTTGTCAAAGGCTTACAATATAACAGAAACAAGAATAAACAGAAGTTTAAATACAAGAAATAGGAACTAATAATTGGGGACAATAGGATGGGGATGGTAGACGCTTATGGACGCCCCTTACAGACCTCTTAGGAACAGGGTGAAGTCAATGGAGGTTAGTTTGAGGGTAAAGGAGTGGGGGTTTGAGCAGGTAGTGCTCAAACTACCTGTTTGAATCGGGTAGTGAGTTCCAGACATTGACCACTCTGTTGCTGAAATCATACTTCCTGCAATCGAGTTTGGAGTGGTTTACATTTAGTTTATATCTGTTGTGGACTCATGTGTTGTTGTGGTTAAAGCTGAAATATTCTTTAACTGGAAAGACATTGTAACATATGATTTTATGTACTATGCTTAAGTCCAATCTTAGTCAGCATAGTTCAAGGTTGTCTAAGCCTAAAGTCTCAAGCCTGGTAGTGTAGAGTATTCTCTTGTGGATAGAGAAATGTAGTACTCTTCTGGTAAAATGCTTCTGGACTCACTCAATTGTATTTATGTCTGATATACAGTGTGGATTCCAGACAGCAGAGCTGAATTCAAATATTGGTCTAGCAAAGGTTTTGAATGCCTAGACATCTTGTCAGTAGGCATCCAAATCTTTCCTTTATTCTTCCCCCATGTTACCCACTGCCATTCATATCTTTCAGATTTCACTTCCAAAGCAACCAACCAGTGATGGGATTCAATTTTTTAACTACCGGTTCTGTGGGCGTGGCTTGGTGGACGTGGCAGGGGAAGGATACTGTAATATCTCCAGTCAGAGGTGGGATTTGCCACTTTTCCGAACTACTCAACATTTCCACTACCAGTTCTCCAGAGCTGAATACCACCTCTGCAACCAACCACTGCCTATTTGTCTGGCTCTGCTGCCAGACAGTTGAGCGCCAAGGCTAGCAGGTGGCAAAAAAGGGGGCAGGAATATAGCCCTTACATCTACCCTTGTGTTATACAATATACAGGGCATGAGAAGTGTAGTCAGAAGGTTCAGGGTGATGAAGCAGCCACAAATTTACCAAATTTCATTCCCATAGGAGTTCTGGATTCCAGCATTGAGTAACTTAGCCCACTTGAGTTACTTTGGTATAATAATAGTTGCCCTCCATTTTCCAATTGTGCCCAATTGAAGATTACAAACAAACAGATATGAGAACTTTAGTAATATATAGATTATTTCAACAGTTAACACTGCTGTCAGATTTCAGGGTTTAACTTAATTTTTATTTTATCTCCCCCCACCCCCATATCCTTGGGTGTTTAAGCAAAGGAAGTATCCAAAGCCAGAAATAAAAGAGAAAGTTGTTTTCTTGATGACTGCTACCAAAAGACACAAAACAAATTTGAAAGTCTAAATTCAGAATAACAGAATAAGAGAGTTGGAAAGGACCTTATAGGTCATCTAGTCCAACCCCCTGCCCAAGAGGGAGACCCTACACAGTTTCTGACAGATGGCAGTCCATTCTCTTCTTGAAAGTCTCAAGTGACAGCGCTCCCACAACTTCCAAGGGCAACTTTTGTTCCATGGGTGGATTGTTCTCACTGTCAGAAAGTTTCTCCTTGTTTCTAGGTTAAATCTCTCCTTGTTCAGTTTCCAACCATTATTCCTTGTCTGGCCTTCAAATGCTTTGGAAAATAGCTTGACCCCTTCCTCTCTGTGGCAGCCCCTCAAATATCAGAACACTGCTCTCCTGTCTCCCCTGGTCTTTCTCTTCACTAGACTAGCCATGCTCAGTTCCTGCAACTGTGTTCTTCATATGTTTTAGCCTCCAGGCCCCTAGACATATTTGTTGCTAAGAGTTAACATATTTGATTATCAATGTATTAACAGCACCTAGGATTGTATTTGCACAAAATTGGAAAAGTGAGAAAATTGCTATGGATGAGGAAATAATTAAGAAAATAATGGAATGTTGCAGAAATGAGTAAATTGACAATGGCAATTAGAGAACAAGAAGAAAAAGATTATTATAAAATGTGGAATTTATTTTATGAATGGCTGGATAGAAGAGTAAGAAATTGAATGTGAAATATATCATTGAAAGTTAATAATTATAATGTTAAGGATAATATAATAAGTGATACATGTGATATAAAATACTGATTAGAATGATTATAAACATATATAAGTAAAATATGCATGATAATGTTATTATGTGCACAAAGATATATGTACCCAACCGACACACTGTTGAACAGAAAGGTTTTATTTGTCTGATTTTGTTGTGATAAAAATAAAAAAACTTTTTATTAAAAAAAAATATTTGTTGCTCTTCTCTACACTCTTTCCAGAGTCTTTTCTAAGTGTGTTTTTCCTTTCTAAAGGCCCTGTCACACTGCCCAATGGATGCAAAACATTAGTAAAAAGGACACAACGGATGAGCAATGTTTCACCATCCGTTGTTATCTGCTCTCAAAAGGGCAAAAATTTGCATTAATCCGGAGCGGATAACACGGAAAGTAACGGACGCAGGGCAGGTGATGCCAGGCGGATGGAATCCAGATGCAGAATGGAAGCCCATAGCGGTATGAGCGGATGGAGCGGATGGCACATCCGCTAGGCTTCCGGGGACCTCAGCCAAAGCACGATGCGCAACGGATACAGCGGATGCCCAGAGCGGCATGCCACAGCAGATGAAGCGGATATGCACAGCGCGAAGTCCTAACGGATTGCCGAGCGTTAATTGTGCATGCCGGGGGCGATTTTATTGCATAAAGCCACGCGGATATAAAGGGAAGCAGCTCCACCGGCCAGCATTCGGAGAAAGACCTGCTGCGGATACATGAGTCCTTGCCTGCCCTGCCTGCATGCCTGCCTGCAAGCCTTTGCTGCCAGCCTTCTTAGCCAGCCTGCCTGCAGCCTCATGGCCGCCTCCTTGCCAGCCCTTGCCTCTCTGGCCTGCCTTGCCAGCCTTGCTGCACAGTCTGCCTCCAAGCCTCCCTGCCAGGCCAGTCTGCCGCCAGCCTTGGTGCCTGCCTGCCGCCCTGCCTTCCTTGCCAGGCTCCCTGCCAGGCTTCCTGCCAGGCTCCTGCCTGCCTTCCTTGCCAGGCTTTCCTGCCAGCCTTCCTGCCAGCCTTCCTGCCAGCCTTCCTGCCAGCCTTCCTGCCAGGCCTTGGTGCCTGCCAGCCTCCCTGCCAGCCTCCCTGGCCAGCCAGCAACCCCCACAACCATGGGGAAGAAGCAAAAAGCCTTCAGCAACTAGCCGCCATCCCTTGGCAAGAGGGACAGGGCCCCCTCCGCCCCGTTCCCTTGACCTCTGCTTCTGCTAGCGGGCTTCTGCTGCTCGGGCTTTGCTCTTCTTGTGCTGGAGCTTCTTGGCTGAAGCTGGTTCCTGGCGGTTGGTGCTTTCTGACTGCTGCGTACTCTGCTGCAAGTCTGCTAGCTGGTCCTGCTGGTCCTGCTCGTGCTTCCTGGACTTGCTCATCCTGCTCGACTGCTCGTTTCCTGTCTTGCTCGTCCTGCCTTCATTGCCCTGGTCCTGCTCGTGCTGCTGCCTGTGCTCGTGCTCCTGCGTTCTGCTGGCCTGCTGCGTGCTCACTCTGCCTGCTGTCTGATCTCTGCTCCTGCTGGTGCTTGGTGCTGGTGCTGCTGGTGGCTGGTCTGGTGCTGCTGCTGCTGCTGCTGCTGATCCTGCTGCTGCTGCTGCTGCTGCTGATGATGATGATCCTGCTGCTGCTGCTGCTGATGATGATGATTATGATCCTGCTGGAGATGATGATGATGATGATGATGATGATCCTGCTGGTGCTGCTGCTGCTGGTGGTGTGCAGAAGCACGCCCCTACTACCTGGGGAGCCCCTCTGATGAGGGCCCATCTGGTCCTGCCGAAAGGGAGGAAGAGGCGTATGCGACAACGGCAGAGGAGGCAGTACTCTTATTGAGGAGAACACGAGGATGAGGTGCTGGAGTGGCTCAGAGAGAAGCGACTATCTGTGGGGGAAGGGACACCGGCTGTACAGGGACATCAAAAGGAAGCAGGCTGCTTGGAGAGCAGAGGGCGGAGAGTATGGGTTACACTTCGGAGGTGCTCCTCGGCTGGTGGAAAACATATGCATAACCTGGTACGGGAAGCTGCACCTGAAGAAATCTGGCCAGGCCACAGTAAAGCTGATGACGGACAGAGAGAACCTATGTCATGGGCCAGGTGCAGCTTCCTGTGGGGTGAGATCCGCCACTGGAGGAGCCGCCAGGAGCCCCTCTGTCTACCCTCTCTCTCGGGCAGCCTGCTGAGACCCAGTACTCTTCCAGCCGAGAGTCAGTCCCTGTCTCCAGGCAGGTTTTCTGTGGAGCGTGCCACGGCGGGAGAACCTCCGTACAGCTGTTTGTAACCGTGGTGGAGCGCGTGGAGATCTCCATGGTGCAGTGGAGAAAGGAGACATCGCATCCAACACAGCCATAGCCGGCATCCACACACACCCCCAGCTCCACCTCCACAGAAAAGGCCAGAGAGCCAGACAGCAGGAGGGGCAGAAGCCACACTGTCCTGCTGGAGATCAGGGACACCATCCGCACCAGCAAAGATCTCCTCTCCTCAGCTGGTCCACACCGACTCCTCATCCTCCAATTGCAAGCCCTTCCTCACCTATGTCAACCAGGCCTTGAGGGACATGGAGGATCCCAGTACCAGGTGGTGAAGGACCGGATCACAGGAGCTGCTTCACAACCCTCCAGACCCAGAGGAAACTAGCTCCCACCCCAGTCCAGGTCTGCTCCTCCACCCCAGGTGATGTCCCTCCCATACCAAGGCTTTCCACAGCCCCTCACCTACCAGGGCTACGGCTTACCAGGAGGTCCAGCAGCACAGGCAGCAGCCTTTCCCAGTCCAGGCACAGAGTCATCCACTGATGCCACCGATGCCAACCCACGCCAATTGATGCCACCGACGACAGCCAATGCCACCAAACGCCAGTCCTCACCCAGCCTGCAGACCAGACAGCCCAATACACTACTCCTTCCTCCACCCCACAGCCCAAGCCCAGCCTCAGTACATCTGTCATCAGTACTGGGGGCTGACACCCCATGGCATGGAGGAAGGACCTCTCAGCATCATGGGTCTGAGCCAGATGTCCGAGAGCTTTTCTCAACACACCGTCACCTGTTGTCCTCTCGCGGGGCCAGGCACCCCAGTGGGCTTCAGACCAGCACTGCAGCAGCACCCACCTCCACAGCACCTGGACCCTTCACCCCTGAGACTGGGCACACCTCCGAGTGACAAGCAGAGGAGTGACAGAGACTGGGTGGCTGGCCTACCTGTGGACTTTATTTGGACACTTGACTTGGGTCATTTTTCTTTTATAGCTTCTTGTTCAATTAAACTCTGTCTTTGGTTCACACACTTGCTTCATTTCTTTTTTTTTAATAAAGTCTTGCGTGGAAACTTTTAGAAATGGTTTAAGCCTTTGCATGCTTGTGGGATGATTAAGATAGCAGTGGGGTGGGCAGGGATACCTGTGGAATGAGCAGGGATACCTTTGGGATGGGTAATAGGTGTGGGATGGGCAGGATACCTTTGGGATGGGTTAAGATAGTTGTGGGATAGATAAACCTCCAGTGCAAGCATAGCGGGACTGTATGGTCTACCCTCCCAGGTTGCCACACCTTTGGCCCTTCATATCAATAACAATGTAAGCAATTCACCCACACATGTCAACATTAAACCACAACTCTCCTTATTAAATGCCCTGTTTCATTGTAGGCCCACCAACATACATGGCCCAATCTCATCAGTGTGATGAACAGGCTGAAGGAAGCATCCATTAATCATGTATCATCCTGTCTTGCCACTCCACTGCTCCAGCTGGGGAATTACACCAGTGTCTCAGGAGGTTGCGCTGCTTCTTCCCTTCACGTGAGGCTCTGTTGGGGCCTTGCACATCCTCAGTGTCTATCAGGTTTCACCCTTGCCTCCATTCACCAGGATCCATGTCCCCATTGCCTCTGTTGGAGGTCCACAAGCCTGTTCTGCAACACTGGGTAGCGGGTGCTGCATGAGATTGTGCAGGATGCAGCAAGCTTCCACGATCCTCCTCACGGTCTCTGGGCATGCTGCATGATGCGTGTGAGAAGTACCTGGAACCTGTTGGCCAGGATGCCAAAGGCGTTCTCCATCACCCGCCTTGCCCTGGACAGCCTGTAGTTGAAGATCCTCTCTTCACGGTGAGGAGTCTGGAAGTGTAGGGCTTCATGAGGTAGGTTCTGAGGGAGAAGATGTCACCCCCCACGATGAAGTAGGGCACATCTTGCGTGTCGTTGGGCAGGGGGGTCTGGATCTGCCACGATGAGGTTGCCTTCCAGCCCCTCCTTGAGGGCGTCGGCGCTGAGCGTTGTATACCTGGGCATCTGAACATGAGCCTGAAGCATCGATGTACATGAACTGTAGTCAGCATCGACCATGGCAAGAGGACTATGCTGAAGAAGCCCTTGTAGTTGAAAATAGTGGACCCCGACTTGGCTGGCACTTTGCAGGCCACGTGCTTCCCATCTATGGCTCCAAGGCGGTGTGGCGGAAGTTCCACCTCTGATACCACTGCTCTGCAACTTTCTTCCAGCCTTGTTCAGTGGTGGGGCACTGGAGGAGCTCCTGCAGGTATTCTTCGATGATGGCCTGCACCACTTCTCTGACCACAATGCTGATGGTGTTGTGTGGCACCCTCCAGCCGTACTGCATGCTCCTATAGGTGGTCCCTGAGGCCAGGTGGCGCAGAGTGAGTGCCACCTTGAGCCTAGGTTTGCCAGGCTGGCCGGAAGTTGTGTTTGCCTTGGTCAACCTAGGTGTCATGCACTGCACAACTTCGTCAAACATGGCTGGAGGCATCCTCATGAAGTTCTGGAATGCCCGAGTGTCTTCGTTCCTGAGCTCCACCATCAGCTTGTTGTAGAGTCCGTACTCTGCTCTTTCTCCCAATCCATCTTCGACCAAGACGCTGCTTGGCCGCCTCTTTTTTCTTCCCTAGTAGAGTTCACAGAGCCTGTAGATGGCTTCGCACTGTTGCAGAAGGATGGTGGCTGCCAAAAGGACTGTTGTTACGATCCACGGTTGACATGACTGGATGCTGTGGAAGAGGAAGAATCAGATGAAGGCTGCAGAGGTCTGCACAGCTGGGCTCTGGGCTGAAAGTGAGATGCAGACGATTGCTCTTCTTTTTATAGGCAGTATAGGTGTCCCTTTGCATCTCTAGGCATCTCTAGGCATTCCTCTAGGGCATCCTCTAGCATCCTCTAGGCATCCTCTAGACATCCTTAATATCCAAGATAGGTCCCCTCTGCGTTTTTTCTGTTTTAAACGCTTTGTTTCCGCTAGGGCATCCGTTCTGCACCCGTTCTGCATCCGTTCTGCATCCGTTCCACTTCCTCCCTGCGTCCGAAGCGGATGCAGTTGAGCAGATGGAACGGATGCTTAGCGCGATGCAGAACGGATGCAGAACGGATGCCTAGTGATGCCCTAGCGGGATGCAGAATGGACGAATTGGATACATTTTCCGCGCAAAAGTTTTGAGCAGCTCAAAACTTTCTGAGCAGATGAAATGTCAATAGATGGATGCTGGACAGATACAGAGGAAGCAAAACGGAGCAGTGAGTACAGAACGGATACATCGCTTTAACCCAATGGATGGCAAGCTGTTTTGTCCGTTTTACATCCTCTTTGCATCCGTTGGTGCAGTGTGACAGGGGCTTTAGCAACTTGGTCTTTTAATGAGCCCCACCTATTAAAACTCTGGATTTTCTTTAACAGAAACTAAATGAAGTTTAAGAATACAAATGGAAGTCCAGGTAAAGCAAAACAATGGTTCAATCGACCATTCTCCCATTGTCCACACTGTATCATCCACAGAGACTAAAGTTACACTGTCTTTTCCTTTCTTCTCTTCCAGAGCACTATCTATTAGGCACTATGTATTTAGGCTGTGTACAGCCTCAAAGGAGCAGTTTTCTTTGACGATGCTTTGAGCTCCTTTGAAACTGGTTTTGAAGCAATATTGCAAATGTCCACTTTGCTTTTAAGGAGTAAATGTTGCAAATGTGTCTACTTTGCTTCTAAAGAGAACTGCATAGCTCCAAATAATCCCAGCTGCTTGTCCTGGCAGGTCCAATAGGTAGTAGATGTTTCAGTTTATATGCAACATACATATAGAACTGTCTTCTGGCCACGCTGAACTGATGCAAAGTGGTGCAAAATATTTTAACAAGGCAAATAATGTTACCTCCACAGTGTCTTGCAACTAATCAAGTCAAATCTGGCCACCGCACACAAGGGTACTATTTATTCCACTGGTATTTAGAATGTGCTGTCACAAACTCTTTGGCACAAAGAATTCCCAGGGCCTGTGAGTAATGACAACTAACATAATGCAACTTTGTAATGTTCCCTTATAAGCTTCTGTTGAAATGAGTAAGAAAGTGTTCAGACTATCGCAGCCCATGCTGCATCAGCATAGAATTGATGTGTTGAAAACCCAGCCTTCCTTAAATCTACTCAAAACCCCTCTATAGAATGCCTTGATTGGATCGGAGGCATTTGAGACTTCCCATGACCTGAATAATTGGTTAGGTATGCGAAACATGCAAAGTATGACTTTTGGATTTCTTTCCAATTTCTAATCATATTTTATAGTGATTTTGCTCCTTCCAGAATTAATGGTTCCAGTCTACGATATGAGGAAAGATATGCCTACCTTTTTGGCTGCTGCCTCAAAGATGCTTTCCCCCCCCCTCCACAAAAAGGCAACTTTTTTCCTTAAGAAGAAGACATTTCGCTTCTTACCCAAGAAGCTTCATCAGTTCTTACTGGATGTTTGGATGACTTAGAATTAACAGATAACAGATAATCAGCATTGGAAGGGACCTTGTAGGTCATCTAGTCCAACCCCCTGCCCAAGCAGCAGACCGGACACCATTTCTGACAGATGGCAGTCCATTCTCTTCTTGAAAGTCTCAAGTGATGACACTCCCACAACTTCTGAAGGCAACTTCTGTTCCATTGGTTGATTGTTTTCACTGTCAGAAAGTTTCTCCTTATTTCCAGGTTGAATCTCTCCTTGATCNCACTGTCAGAAAGTTTCTCCTTATTTCCAGGTTGAATCTCTCCTTGATCAGTTTCCATCCATTATTCCTTGTCTGGACTTCAAGTGCTTTGCAAAATAGCTTGACCTCTTCCTCTCTGTGGCAACTCCTCAGATATTGGAAGACTGCTATCATGTCTCCCTGGTCCTTCTCTTACTAGACGAGCCAAGCCCAGTTCCTGCAACCGTTCTTCATATGTTTCAGTCTCCAGTCCCCTAATAATCCTGGTTGCTCTTTTCTGTACTTTTTCTAGAGTCTCAACATCTTTTTTATAATGTGGTGACCAAAACTGGATGCAGTACGAAGAGTGGTAATTTATAGGGTGGTATTAGTACCTCACTTGATCTCAGTTGTATCTCTCTGTTAAAGCAACTTAGGACTGCATTAGCCTTTTTGGCTGCTGCTGCAAACTGCTGGCTCATATCTAGATGGTTGTCCACTAAGACTCCAAGATCCCCCTCACAGTGACTGCTATTGAGCCTGGTTCCACCCAGTCTATATGTGTACTTTTTCTTGTCTAAGTGTAGGATTTTACTTTCAAATTCAACAAAATTTCATTTTATTAGATATGGCCCAGTGTTCTAATCTGTCAAGATCCATCTGGATTTTGAGCCTATCTTCTTGGATGTTAACTTAATATCATCTGCAAATTTGATAAGTTCCCTTTTATTCCCTCATCAAAGTCGTTAATGAAGATATTGAAGAGTACTGGGCCTAAAACAATCCATCAATTCCCCCAGAACTAATCCTTGCACTTCCCCCTTCCCACAGTCAGAACTATGAAACTTTTTGGGTGAGAAGAAAAATGTCTTCTTCCTCAAGGAAAAAAATATCTCTTCCTCAAGGGGAAGATATTTGTTCCTCAAGAAAATAATATTTCTTCCTCAAGGAAAAAAATCATAGTCTAGTTTTCTTTTGGGGAAAAAAGCACTTTTGAGACAACCATAACCTGGATGATTGAGAATCTCCATAGACATATTAGCTGCTGCCTTTTCCTCTCTCTTCCCCTAAACATTTCTCTGAAACATCATAGAGTTATCATCAAGTATTTATTTTAGGAAGTTTCCAGCAATGGCCATGGGAGGCAATTCTACTTCTCTCTCTCTCTAAGGCAGTAGAAATTTTCACCTATGTACACTTTTCTCCAGGGTCTAATAAGGATGTGTGCATACATGTTACCTGTGCATACAAGTGTGTGTGCATGTGTCTTTACCCATGAGAGCTTAATCAGGAAGTGTGTGTGTGAATTTTATCTACATTCTCTCTCATAGTGTATTTATGTGTGCACACTGAGAAACACAAAAGCAGTTGCCGTGATGGCATTGTGATTAGAATGCAGTATTTCAGGGTAACTCTGCTCACTGTCAGAGGTTTGATCGTGACCAGCTCAAGGTTGACTCCACCTTCCATGTTTCTGAGGTTGGTAAAATAAGGACCCAGATTGTTGAGGGCAATATGCCGATGCTATAAATTGTTTAGAGAGGGTGGTAAAGCGCTATGAAGTGGTATATAAATCTAAGTTCTTTTGCTATTCCTATTGCAAATATCCATCTTGGGTCATGTGACTAGATGGAGAAGAGAAGGGGGCTTAAACAGTTGGCTGCACTTGAGTCGTAACCCAGTTTTCCTCTCCCACAGGATGAACTAAGGGGAATTTATTTTATTATTATTTTTCTCCACACAACTTTTGACTAGATCTGGCCTCTTTTCAAATCTTTATTTTGCAAGCTTCTTCCTCACCTCAAAGCTGCTCTATTCTATTTTCAGACAGATGCTCTGCTTAAGGAAAGAGAAAGACCCAGAACCCTTTACATGATTTCCTTCCAACATTCTGTTGGGTTGGAAAGAATAAAAAGAGTTTCAAATTCTGCCAAAAAAACTAAGCTCTCTTCCTGTGATAAGTAAGGAACAAGGCAAATGTTCTTTTTTGGAACTAGGATTACCCTTTTTGAATCACCTTATTTAAAAAAAAAAGTTCTACTGCCACAGATATATTCTTTTGTTGGTTTTCTAATCTCTCCTGCTAGTTACTGAATCTTCATCCATAACTCAAAATGATTTTGGAAGTCATTATTGTGATAAATGATGATGGTCTGTAAATCTAGTAATAGAGGATTCCCTTTTTACATTACCATTTCCAATGTAGCTTATCCTAAAGATTTATCAAAACAGACAGTGACTTCCTTTTTATTTTCTCCCTTGTCCCCTGACTCCAAGTTATTCTTTCCCTGAATTTGGGTGCAACATAAAGAAAATTATCCACAACTTTCTTCCTTTTTGCTATTTGATTCCAATTTCAATTTCCTCCTTTTTCCTCCTCAAAAGTAGTCCAAGGAAATATTGTGTCACCCTTTGAGCAATTTCATGCCTTATCAGGGGTGCAATTCAATCGGTGTAACAACTGGTTCGATGAGTACGTGCTTCGCGTATGCACAGAGCGTTTGCTACTGACCTTCTCCAGCAATCTCTGTGTGTTAAATAACTGACATGCAGTAGTCCGCTGTGCAGTGCAAATCAGCTTGAAATGAGCTTGAAAACCAGGATATAAAGCACAGACGCTGGGGCGGATGGGTGGGCTCAACAGCTGATACTCACCTGAAACAGGCCAAACCAGTAGAATCCCACCTCTGTTCCTTATCTCCTTTCTGTTTCTCTCTGAGGCTACCTTAGGAACTACTAAGTTCCTGTTTAAAAGCTTTCTTTTAAATAGCACTATTTACTTTCCATGGTTCCTTGAATATCTTATGAATGGTCATCATTCTTTTGAAAAACAAGCTGTTAGTTGTGCTATGCTATTATTGTATTTTGCAAGAATATAAATTAGCTTCTGGGTCAGCCTATTCTCAAGCAGAGCACAGTCAGGCTCAAAATGGAAATGTTCTTATAGCAATAGGCTATGTGGTGCTCTCCAGATGTTTAAGCTATGAATTGCTTCTAATTGGCCTTTTTGGTTGAATCTAATGAACTTTGAAGTCTAGAACACGTGGAAAGCACCTGGTTCCTATTCCTGCCCTGTGTACTTAAATTGACTTTTCTCCAATCCTTCAAAATCCATATTATCTCCAATTCATAAAGGAAATTCAGAGATTCTTTCAGAGAATAGTTCATCTCCCACCTGGTTCTCTTCTCTGCATCAAACATGGAAAGATCCAATTCAAATGAAATTGGAACAAGAAATTTCGACTTAAAAACAAGATGAAACCATTTTACACTTTCTGCTTCGGCTGGACTGTCAATTAAGCTTTTCACTTATTCGAATTAATATGAATATTATGATAATTTTGCATAAATATATCATGAAAGTTTATGCAGACATGGTGGCTCAGTGGCTAAGATACTGAGCCTGTTGATCAGAAAGGTTGGCAGTTCAGTGGTTTGAATCCCTAACGCCGCATAACAGAGTGAGCTCCTGTTACTTGTCCCAAATTCCTGCCAGCCTAACAGTTCAAAAGCATGCAAAAATGCAAGTAGAAAAATAGGGACTACTTTGGTGGGAAAGTAATAGCCTTCCATGCACTGTGCACTTAGTCATGCTGGACATATGACCACAGAGATGTCCTCAGACAGCGCTGGCTCTTCAGCTTTGTAACAGAGATGAGTATTGCCCCCTAGAGCAGGGGTCCCTAACCACCGGGCCCCGGACCAGTACTGGTCCATGGATCATTTTGTATCGGGACGCAAAGAATGAATAATCGTCATTAAAATATACATAAAAATATGTTTTTAGTAAAGAAATAGTAAAGAAGCCCTTTACTATTGAGGAAGAATTGATTTTGCCGGTCCTTGAAAAAGTGTTTCTGCGTGAAACTGGTCCCTGGTACAAAAAGGGTTGGGGACCACTGCCCTAGAGCCAGAAACAACAAGCATACATGGGTGAGGGGAACCTTTACCTTTACCCTTTTATACTGAAAGGTTGGTATTTCAACCCTGTTATGGTTTAGCATATGGACAAACGGGCAAAAATGTTGATGATTGTATGGTATGTCACTTAAGATCTAGTGTGTTGAGATTTTCTATTTATATTTGACGTGGTCTTACTGTCAGTCTCTAAGAATTATTTATTTTGTTCTTTGATATATTTCCTCTCTGCTGTCATGTAAAATGAACTATGCTACTGTTTGGCTGCCTTGTTTGTGTAAATGGGCTGAAATAATCTCAATGTACACTATTTAACCAACATTATTTATTTCTAAAGTAAAGCAAAAATTTAGCAGGCTCTAAATGTGTAAGTGAGCTCCCTCTTTTGAAACACAATTCCTGTTTATCACTTAAAAAGAACAATTGCATTATAGATGGGAAGTAGTTTATACATTGCTACAGTTAGGTGACTCCACAATCTTAATCAGAATTTTCATTTAACTGTTTTTCTCTCCTTGTAGCTGCTATATTTCCTTGAGCTCCAATTTGTGGATGCAGAATTGCTCATTTGTTTTTAAACAGCTTTCTCGCCTTAAGTTTAGATAGTAGATTTTACTTACATTTTATTCTTTTGTTTAAAAGGTTATTATTATTATTTTTATTTACATTACATCATGCTACCCCAAACAGCTTCTACATTCTTTGATCCAGGTCAGTCGATCGTAAAGCTAATTAAATTTTTAATCATGGGTTTTCCTCATTTGTTTCATACAACTATGACATATAGAAAGATGGTCTGGAAGTCTTGGGCTATTCAGTGATTTTCCTGACAAAGGGTTTAAACTTAGTCTCCTGATTTTAAGACCTATTTACAAAACGCAATGTATATTTCTTGAAAAAAAATGAGATGTTTGAAATGTTTATTTGGGATAGAATTTGATACTAAGAGTTGAATTCAGATCACACTGAAATAAGTCTTTTTGTATTTTCAAAGGCTTCCCATTCATTGTGACCCCCCAAATGACCTCCAAGTGAAAAAGAGAGCACAGGACTCAATGTTCAGGAAAAATGCTCACACCTAAAAACGTCCAGTAAACCTACAAAAGTTTCTATAAAATTATAATTACAAATGTGGCAGAGCAAAATTATTAAGTGTAGGGGAACTAGTCATGCTAACTGTATTTAATTACAGATAGATTTTGTAAAAAGCACAATTTTCGTCCAGTTTCCAACCTTCCCTTCTCAACAACCCTCCAGTCCTTGGATTCCTGGGAGATATGCACCAGGGGTGCAATTTTTCTTTGGGATTTTGTTTTGTTTTATTAAATAAAATATATAGAAATATAGAAATTGTCTAATCTTGTTTTGACTATTTAAGCATATCTTCTTTCTACTTATTGGCTCGCAGTAGAAGATCATAGCAGAGGGGGGTTCTAAGGAATCTTCACCAAAGTAGCAGCGAATTGTGTAACTTGAATTTCCTCTCTCTCAAAAAAAAAAAAACCTCCTCAAACTCTTCTGTGCTCTTACAGATATTTGTGAAAAGTCTGTCCTCTCAGAAGGAGGACAAAGAGTCTGTCCTCTTTTTATTTATTTTTTAAAAAAATGCTTAATCTATGCTTTGATGCTCTTTTCCCATGGGCTTCTTGATCCACCATAAAATGAGCATCAGAAGTGATGGTGGACTGATTCTGTCAAGATGTATAGATCACTGAACTGCACTTTTCAGGGAAATAAATGGGAATGTGATTTGGGGGATGCAATTTTTCAGCAGGACCTTCTGCTATTTATATCATGTAGGTCCACTTTCATTCTGTCTGGAGACTTCCTCCCACTATCTCTTTAAAAAGATCATAGAAGTGTTTCACTTGTGGGGAACCACAACTGGCAAATTTCTCATTTTTGTCTGATTGAATGCATTGGGAAAAATACATTTTTAGTGTTCAAGAATAGGAGGTGAATCCTGTCACCTCTACATGCATGTCTATGTCTTTTCTTTTGCAGACATAACAATGTGAATGCAGGACAGAAATAGGACAGTCTTCAAAAAAGAGATTAAAGGCTTCCATGCAGCCAGACATTTCATTGTAAAAATCATTTTGTCCCAATATACCCTTACTGAAACTCACTCGAATGGTCATGATTCTGCAGTTCTTTCATGCTGCCTATTTTTCTACTTTGGGCATGTGGTTTGTCAGGACAGTCTTGTGGGTCTGGAATATGCAATTGGAGCTTCCCTTGGTAGAATGAAATGACCCAGAACAAACGCAGTAGTTAATCTTTTTTATTGCTGAAATCAATAAGCAGATCCACGCAAAGTGTTGACAGTTCCTATGGAGGGAGCAAAAAAAGAAAAATAGCAGTTCCTTGAACTTATAAAACGTTACAGCCAATAAACCTCTTTACTCTCATTACACTCATTTCATCAAAAGGTAGGGGGTTTTTTTCTGGACATAACAGCATGAAGAGCAGATATAAGTATGATAGACCTACATGCATAATTCAATTTATTACTTAGAGATATTATTTCTTTAGTTTTACACCATAGACCAGGGGTCTCCAACCTTGGGCACTTTAAGACCTGTGGACTTCAACTCCCAGAGTTCCTCAGCCAGCTTTGCTGGGAGCTATGATCAGCTTTGCTGGCTGAGAAACTCTGGAGTTGAAGTCCACTAGTCTTAAAGTGGCCAAGGTTGGAGACCCCTACCATAGACAATGTGGATATTTGTAGTCTCTTTATCGGGTCTTCAAACTTGATAGCTTTAAGACTTATGGACTTCAACTCCCCGAATTCTTCCTCCAATCACGTTAGCTCAGGAATTCTGAGAGTTGAAGTCCACAAGTCTTAAATTTGCTAAGTTTGAAACCCTTGCTCTTTATGCTTATATCAAGGGAGGAAATTCAGTGGTATTGGAAAGTATCACAGCCAATCTTAATTTTGCAGGAAATCATGGGTTACAGCAAAAGGTCCTCAAATTTGACAACTTTAAGACTTGTAGACTTCAACTCCCAGAATTCTCCAGTCAGTTATGTTGGCTGGAGAATTCTGGGAGTTGAAGTCCACAAGTCTTAAACATGCCAAGTTTGGAGACTTCTGGGTTACAGAACAGAATTGTAGAGTTAGAAGTGACCATAAAGCCCCTGTCACACTGCACCAACAGATGCAAAGAGGATGTAAAATGGACAAAAAAGCTTGCCATCCGTTGGT
>BHFT01015735.1:0-42889 GCA_004320025.1 Laticauda laticaudata | reverse complement strand
CAACGGATGGCAAGCTTTTTTGTCCATTTTACATCCTCTTTGCATCCGTTGGTGCAGTGTGACATGGGCTTAAACAATACATAGCTTAGTGTGTCTGGAACAGTGGTGGGATTCAATATTTTTTACGACCGGTTATGTGGGCATGGCTTGGTGGGCGTGGCAGGGGAAGAATACTGTAAAATTCCAGTCAGAAGTGATATTTGCCAGTTCTCCGAACTATTCAAAATTTCCACTACTGGTTCTCCAGAACTGGTCAGAACCTGCTTAATACCACCTCTGGTCTGGAGGTCTTCTGCTGTCCCAGGTGTCATTATTATTATTTATATTATTATATATTATTCATTATTTCATAATCATTTCCACATCCATTTTGTACTAGAAGATCTTTAAGGTCCCTTCCAACAGTGTAATTCTGTTAAAGTCAGTAGAATCAGTTGATCAGAAAAACAAGTCAGAATCAATCAGTGTATGAGTGTCCCTCTTTTGACTACAAACAGGATGAATTTGTATGACAACAACAAAAAACAAAACCCGTTGGGTTCTACAGAAAACTACTTATTAATTACAACATACTAAGTTATGTTTGTTTTATTAATGGAGCTTTGTATTGGTATAACTGCCCAAAACTCAGTTTAAACTATGGTTTCCAAATGGCAAAAACTGGCTTGATGTATGACCTAGAGCAAAATTCAAACAAATAATTAAATCACATGATTGTGCAATGCAGTAAGTGAATCTAACAATTAGTGATAATGTGATTTGTTTCATTTTGTTGAGCATGTCATGCCATAACCATCAGCCGTTGATTGTTTCTGGTCTAGTCACATAAAAAAGTCTATGATATGTTTGACCTTGGACATAATCCACCCAGTGAATAGCTTTGTTCAGAATGTGAGCACCAGCCATTTCAAAAATGTGTTTTCTTTGCATCACCACAGTAGGTCTTTAGCACTTGACATGATGAATATTTGCACCTTACTCAGGGCACCCTATTGCTAAGAAAAATAAAAGGGGATGTAACCTGAATTTACTATTTTACATTGCCTTTTCTAGTATATTCCCATTTTTACATAAATATAAAAACAGCATGGAATGTAAGATCATATGTTAATACATAATATTTAAATTAAAATTATAGATATATATCTTGCTCAAAAAAAGTTAGGACATTTTTTATATTTAGTTGAAAAAAATACTGATTATGAGTAGCAAGATAAATAATATGTATATAATCCAAAATTGAATTTTCAGGAACCACAAAGGGTATTTAAATTTTTATTACATAATTATGTAGTATTGAGAGACTTTTTTTTAAAAAAATGTTTTATAGGATCATCTCTCTTGTAAACAATATTGATGTGTTTGTGATAGTGATACTGATGCGAACAATCAATATAACTTGTAATGCAATGATTAACCACCCAGTTCAAGTTTTATTGCATTATGTATTGGAACATAAATAGCTCTCTTAAAAAAAGTTCAAAAATACTGCCTAACTTTGACAACATTACAAAGCAAAGAAAGGTAAGCAAATTCCAGTAATTGAGAGATATACTAGACAGTGGGTTCTTTTAGCATGCTAAGCAACAGTTTATTTAACCATCATGCTGGCTTGTTTGGGGATACAAAACAGATTGGCATCTTTTTGTACAGATTTGCATAGTATACAAAAAAAAAGATTGAGCCAACAGCAATTATTGTTATTACATAAATATTGCTTTCTGCACCGATTGCCTTATTTGCTTTACAGTAGATCTGGCTCTCTTTGACTTAAAGCTCTCATAGAAAGGATTCAGGCACTGGTGTAAGGTTTATTTATTTGTTTGTTTATTCATGGATTATCATGTTCTGCAAACTGAGCCACGAGGGTTTGCAAATCATGTGTAAGGCCAAGCACAACTTGGGAATCCAACCATTGTGGTTTCTACAGCAAACAATAGTTAAAAACAAATCACAGCTTATCAAGATGTACCCCCTATTCCTCCACAACACTTCTGCCCTTGAACATCTCATGAAATAACAAGATGATGATTCTACTCATTATATTCCTAATTTCTTGCTACTGGCAAGGAAAAACCAATATTTTCACCTTCATTCTCAGTCCAGGCCTTACAGATGGCAAACCAACTCTAGAAGATATTCTCTTGTTCAGACAACTCTGGGTACTGATTTAGATTCCCGAGAATTAAAGGACCTTCCAAGGAATTAAAGGAATAGTTCAGTGGTTTGGAACGGTTCAGCTGAACCGGTAGTAAAAAAAACCAGACAATCAGCTGAGAGGAGGAAAAAAATCCTGGACAATCAGCTGAGAGGAAAAAGAAGAGAAAAGTGCAGGATCCAACCACCCACCTGTCCCAATGCTTTTCCCTTCTTTATTCACTCAGCTGATTGGTGCTGCAGGTCTCAGCTGGTGTGGGGAAAGCTGTGCACCAACGTTAGGAAAAGCATGCCCACCAAGCCACGCTCACTGAACCGGTGGTAAAACAATTTGAATCCCACCACTGTTCAACATGTCTGAAGAACACCAGATTGCAAAAGACTGTCAAGAGCATAATTGCAATATTAACAACTGGATATTGTACTTCTCAATATTCCTTAGCAAGTTGGAAGTCGAAATCAATATAATTTACTGTAGCAGAAGATTGTTTTAGCTTGTATTACTCATATGCAGATGGAAAAAGTTTGTGATGTAGAAAAGTGGCCTGCCAAGCTGTCCTACAAACAGATCTGGCTTTTCTAAGCTATTATCTGTATTCCTGACTTTTTCAGATGCACTAATATCTGTGTTGAAAATTCCTACCACCTTGGCTGGTATGAATTGCAGGATGTAAACTATTATTGGAAATAGCATTAAACTTAAGTGAGCAATGACATTGGGTGATGTTTGCTTTTAAGGCCCGGTCCCATTGGCCGACGAACGCAAAATGTATGCATAAAGGACACAGCAGATGAGCAAAATTTTGGGGGTGGCTCCATCTGTTGTCATCCACTCCAAAAAGTGGCAAAAATTTGCATAAACAGAATGGAAAAGAATGGAAAAGAATGGACGTGGGTAGTATGTAGAGGGATGTTAAACGGATGTTTCATAGAAGCCTAGTGGATGGGAAGTGGATGATACCTCCAAAGAGGTTCCGGGGGAGAATTTCAAAGCGGACGCATAGTGGAAGGGGCGGATACATAGCAGATGAAGCAGATGCATCATGGATGCTGATAGGAAACAAAGAGAATACCGTGTGGATGTATATCAGATGCAAAGCATTCACTGCGCATGAGGGCAGTATGAATTGTGTCAGCTCCGTGGATATAAAAGGATGCAGCATGCACACAGTCAGCATACAGGGGAAAGACGTGCTGCCACATACATCTTGCAGGAATACCATGGTTTGGTCAGGCAGGCAAGAAGAGGAAGCCCGTGCCTACTCATTCAAGCCCTGGCAAGGTGAAGAAGGCCAGAACCACAGCATCCCACCCCTGGCACTGACTCTAAAAGCTGCTGCAGCCTGCTGCTGCTGTGGTGGACCAGCCCCAAGGCCCTCAAAGCCCTGCTGCTGAAGGCCCTGCTGCTCAAGCCCCTGAAGTTCCTGCTGAAGCCCCTGCAAAGAGGAAGGAAGAGGCAAGGGAAGGAGAAGGGAGAGAGGAAACAGTACACCATTTCTAAGGAGCATGAGGATGAGGTGCTGGAACGGCTGAGGAGAATGAGTACCTCTGGAGAAAGGGACACAGACTGTATCGGGACACCAAGAAGAAGCAGGCAGCTTGGAGAGACATGGAAGAGAGCCTGGGTTACACTGCAGAAGTACTCCTTGGATGGTGGAAGCACATGCACACCTGGTATGGCAAGCTACACCTCAAGAAATCCGGGCAGGCACTGTCAAGCTCACTGACCGGGAGATGTACGTCATGGCCAAGTGCAGTTTCCTGGAGGGTGAGATCCACCACCGAGGAGTAGCCCCTCTGAGACCCCTCTCCCTAAGACAGCCCACAGAACAGCCAGTCCTCTTCCAGCCAGGAGCCACCTACCCTGTCCAGGCAGGTGTCTTCAGAGGACCCTACAGCAGAGACCCCCCAACAGCTGCACTCCCATGCCAGCGGACTTGGAGGATCCCATGGAGGATGACGCCCTGCTGTCACCAAATGAAGGAAGAAGCAGCCACCAATAGAGGCCAACCGCCCCCACCCCACTCCCCCCACCCCCACCCCAGCTCCAGAGGATTGCAGGCAGAGAGGCAGAGTGGAGGGCCAGGACCACAGTGTGCTGTTTGAGATCAGGGACACAATGAAGACCAGCACAGAACTTCTCTCTTAGCTGGTCCACTGCAACATACCATCCTCGGACTGGAAGCCCTTCACATCACTACATGAGCCAGACCCTGAGGGACCTGCCCGAGGCCCAGTACCAGTTGAATGAAGCAGAAGATCACAGCACTTTTGCACAACCCTCAAGGCCCAGCTGAAGGTGCTCCTACCCAGTCCAGGTATGCTCCTCCACCCCAGGAGATGTCACACGAGCCCTTCCACAGCTTTCAACAGCCCTCACCTACCAAGGCTACGACTACCAGGACTTCCCACAGAAGAAGCAGAACTTCCCAGTCAGGCCCAGGTTTCAATCAGATGCCATAGATGCCACTCCCTCACCCAGCTGCAGACCAGACAAGCCCCACTACACTCCTCCCAACCCTCCCAATCCTCCCACCCACAGCCAAGCCCTCAACAGACAATCTGTCATACAGTATTTGGCTGACATCTCAAGTCCTCAATGAAGGGCCTCTCACCTCAAGGGACTGAGTAAGCTTCTTGGAATGTTTCCTGAACACACCACCATCTGTTTGTACCCTCGGGGCCAAGCACTAAGCCACAGTCACCTTCACAGTCCCTGCGCCGCTTAACAGCTGAGACCATGGATATGACTCAGAGTGACTGAGAATAGTGTCAGAGACTGAGTTGTTTACTTGTTCAGTTTATCTTTGCTTAAGACACTTTACTTGGTTCATTTTGCTTATTTAATACAGTCATAAAAGTTATTAAGAAACACTTAGTTTACTTGGTTCTTTTGTTCACTTAATAAGTGTTAGGTGAAAACTTTGAAAAAATGGTTAAGCCTTTGCATGCTTGTGGAATAGATAAGGATAGTTTGTGGATAGATAAACCTCCAGTGCAACCATAGTGGGACTGTATCGGTCCACCATCCCAGCGATCCAGATGATTTTCTCCTCCTTTTTATAGAAAATATCGGTTTGTCCAACTATGGGCGCTTCTACAACATCCTAGACATACTGCAGACATCCTAAATATACGAGATACATCCCAGATACAAACATTTTGTCCATTTTGAATACTTTATATACGAGATGCATATGCTTACATCCTTTTAATTTCCATGCTACTAACGCTGTGTAGACGTTCAGTGTACCTTTTGTTTCCTCCCTCTTTCTGTCTCAGCTGCAGTGGATGTGAGTTGAGGGGATGGCCAGAGGATGCAGAGAGGATACAGCAGACGTTTAACAGATGATAATTGGACATAGAAACATTTGTTTGCCCCATAATTATGTTCGTGGATGTACATCGTAACATGCGGATAAGTTCATCCGTTCCAAAGTTTTTGTGCAGCTTCAAACTTCTTGCATGGATGAAATCAACAGTGGACCAATGCTTGACGAATAGAGCGTATGAACACGTTATGCAGTGAGTAAGGAACGGATACATAGCGTTTTCCAAACAGATGGCTATTTCCAACAGATGGCAAGCTTTTTTTTATGTTTTACATCCTCTTTGCATCCGTAAGTGCAGTGGGACCGGGCCTTTAGATAGTCACTGATTTCAAATATTGTGACAATGACCAAAGAACAATATGCAAATAAAAACAGCCAAAAAGGAGTATATAACCGTGCTTAAAACCAAATTAAAAACCAATGAATATAATCAGTGTGAAAGACACAATCCATAACTTCCAATACAAACGTTGAAGAGCTTGTAGATGGCCAATTTCCCCAAGAACGATGGTGAAAACATATCTTCAGAGCCTTCAAAAAAACCTGTAGAGTCATGTCCAATCTAATCCCCAATCCGCCTGTTTTATTCATAGGGACTGCAGTAGAAGGTAAGTATTAGAGGTTTCAAAAATGCAGAGTGTGCACGCAAAGTGTGCAATCACCAAACTAGTTGTTATACTAGTGGAATCCCACCCCTGTATATCAGTCTTTATAGGTCATTATTAGCATATTAAATTGTACCCAGAACCATACAGGTAACCAAAGTAGCTTAAAGAATCGAGATGTCATGTGCGCTAATCAAGGAACACACATAACTGCCCATGAAAACCGCAATAAAGTTTTGGTACATATTTGCTACATAATGATGTACTTGAAAAGCAAAGAAACATCACAGGAGATATGAGCAGAGTATACTCTTAACTCCCTTCTCATAGGAACTAGTTTTGATTGTCATAAATTAATCAATACATATCTAACTTTATTTAATGAACATGAGCTTATCCTATGGTTAATGTGTGTCACATTATTGTGAATTTATGCAGCCTAGGCTAAGAGAGATTTTACATCTAAAACTAACTGTGGCATGCAATAGAAAGGTTTAGTGTATAAGTGAAGGGAATGAAATTATTTTAGCAAGTCTCAGACTTTTCCACTCCAAAGATAAAGCACCCAGACAGAAATTGAGCAACGTGGTATATGCAGTGCATTGCAGTGAGCCATGCACAGATCTGTACACTGGGGAAAGAAACAAATGAAAAACTTAATAAATGTATAGCACAACATAGGAGAACAAACACATCAGGTCTAGATTCAGCAATCCATCTGCATTTAAAAGATACAAGCCACTCTTTTCAAGACAACAAAGTCCATATTTTGGACAGAGAGGACCACTGCTTTGAAAGAGAGGTAAAAGAGGTCATTTATGTCAAAATGGAACAGCCTTTTCTCAACAGAGGGGGAGGGATACAACATCATCTATCTCTAATCTACAACACAGTCCTTTTAACAGTTCCAAGAAGGCTCCGCACCACTCAGGTGACTCTGATGACACAGATAAAACATCAGATGACGTTAACCCACTAAAAGAATGCAAATGACCAACTGTCTGCAAGGAGTATAAATCCTTCCATTCCCCACCATCCAGTCAGAGCTGAACAAGCTTCTTGGGTGAGAAGTGAAACGTCTTTAAAGAAAAAACAGAAAGTCCAGTTGCCCCTTGAAAAAAATACCTTTGGGACAGTATCATTTATGTTAATTGTTAAGGCTTCAGTCTTTTGTCTAAAAACAATTGATCTGACAGGGCTGTCACTTTAATTAGTCATGTACAGATGCACATTAACTGTTCTGTTTTCCTCATAAATCAGGAAATTTAAACCAGAGAACAACTCTGAGAATTCTCTTCCAATTCTTCCCAGCATCTTAGTTGGACAAACCCTGCCCTATAATTTGTTTGCTTGCTTGTTTTTGATTTTTACAAATTTGCCTCACTACCATGCAATTTATTTTGCTAACTTGCCTCCTCTGAAGAAAATACAGGGAGTCTTCAACTTACAACAGTTCATTTAGTGACAGTTACAACAGCACTGAAAAAAGTGACTTATGACCGCTTTTCACAGTTACAACCTTTGCAGCATCCCCATGATCAAATTCAGGTGCTTGGCAACTTGTTAACATTTATGACCATTGCTCTGTCCCAAGATCATGTGATTCACTTTTACAACCTTTCTGACAAACAGTGTCAAATGGAAAGGCAAATTCACTTAACAACCTGGGATACTAATTAATCAACTGTAGTGATTCACTTACCAACTGTGGCAAGAAAGGTCATAAAATGGGGCCAAACTCACTTAAAACATGTCTCACTTGACAACAGAAATTTTGAGCTCATAAGTGGTCATAAGTTGAGGACTAGCTGTAGATGGGTCTCTTGTCCTCCTACCCACATCAGTCTGTGCTTTCGCTTTGGAGCAGAAGATGAAAAACAAATTTGCACAACAAAGCATTGTGCTGAGCTTTTCACAAGCTTGATCTGGAATGGTTGCAGAAACAGGCATTGACCAAATGATAATCCATGGTTCATCCAACCTTTCAGTAAACTGAAATATCACACTGAAGCTGCCAAACTCTGACTGCTCAGCAAATCCATCACAAACTAACTGATACCTTAAAGAAATTGGAAAAGCCTACGAATGAAGCCAAAAGAATGTCCAGTGGTTGATATAGCCAGAGACAATGTCAGAACTATGAATCAAGGCAAACTTAATATTGGTAGGACCAAAATGTCAAATCTGAAGGTTGACATTCTAGGAACCAGCAAATTGAAATAGACTGGAATTGTTTAGTACATATTTAAGGGACAACCAATCCTCTTTTGCAGACAAGAAAATCATAAAAGAAATGGAGAAGCAATCATTTTAAATAAAAGTCTGTGATCAGATACAACCCAAATGAATGATAAAGGATCTCAGTTCCCTAATCCCAATCATTATTGGAGTGATATATGTTTATCATCTAACCACAGATAAATACAAAATAGAAGTCAGATATATCATGCTTGTCATAAAAAAACTGGAATGCTAAAATAAGAAATAAAATAGCATCCTGAATATTTTGTCTTACTGTACAAAATAAGTTAGGAGACAGACAAACAGAGGTATGCTGAGAAATCTACAGAAAATACCAAAATAGAAATACATATGAATAATCTGTAGTACATATGACTACACATCCTTCATTAAATGGATGGTTCCAAACTCAGCTTGACCATACAATTTGCAAGTAAAGATGGAGAAACTTTATTTAGTCAACAAAAATAATGTTGGGTGATAACTGCTGATCAGATTATGAATGCCTTACAAAATTATATCTCATAATTACTATACTGAAGGAAAAAATAAAACTGTATGTTGACATATCAACAAAATATGATCTTAGACAAATTGTTTCCTAACAGTTCTCTATGTGGTTCTATGCGTGAGTGCTTTGTGCGCAGACGGAGGGTTCAAAGACCGACTTCTGTCAATGCTAGTAAGCTGAGCTGTTTTTTAGCTCAGCTAAGGTGCAGCAATCTGCTCTGCCCCATGAATGAACTAAACTAAAAAACAAGGGAATATAGGAGAAGTAATGGCGGGTGCAGGTGGGTGGGGCTAACCAGAGGTGGTAATTGCTGGTTCTCCAAACTAGTCAAAATTTCCACTGCTGATATGCCAGAACTGGTCTGAACTGGCTGAATACCACCTCAGATCTTAGACATACTCCATATGATTATGTGGTGAAAGTAAAACACATTTATTTCATTAGATATGATCAATAAATTTGTGAAGAAGTCTGAATTGTAATTCATGACATCATTAAAAATTAAGCAAAGTAAAAAAAAAAACCATCCCA
Source organism: Laticauda laticaudata (assembly GCA_004320025.1). Classification (NCBI taxonomy): domain Eukaryota; kingdom Metazoa; phylum Chordata; class Lepidosauria; order Squamata; family Elapidae; genus Laticauda; species Laticauda laticaudata. The sequence goes on along the minus strand of BHFT01015735.1, from coordinate 33,512 downwards.
AATGCAAAAAGCATAAGAAATCTGAAATTTCTTCCTAATAATACTGAGAAATTATTCGAAGAACAGCAGAACCAAGAAAAAAGGGAACCGAGAGGAAAAAAAGGTTGGCAAAATTTTGAGTTCAAGAGTAGGAAAAGGAGATACATCTAAATATGCATTGCAAATATTTATTTATAAAAATTACAGAAATCAAAGGAACCTTTTTATGTGAAGTGAGGCAGAAGAAGAAACAAATAAAGTAAAGGTCTCTTGGAAAAAGAAGATCAAAAGAAGAGATGTGCAAATATTTGAAAGAATTATACCAAAAAAAAAAAAAAGAAATCCCAAATCAATAATACATACAAAGTTGCATCATGGAACTAGTTGGAATGTGCTGTTAAATATACCCTAAAATATTGCCAACAGCAAGTGCAGAAGTTAATGAACTGCCATGATAAGATGATGTAGCTGGAAGTGGTATTGTAAGCAACCATTGAAAAACAGTGTTGACAGGAGACTTGAAAAGAAAAATTCCCAAAAAATAAAAATAAATTGGTAAGAAATGTTCAAAGTACTAAAGAATAACACTTATTCTGCAAGCTAACATATTTATCTGTACAAGCTGGATCCTCACGAGGCAAAGATCCAGGCAAGATCTGGTCTAGGATATGTCTCCTTGGCCAATTCACCATGGCCAACTTGCCCTGGCCAACTGGCCTGACCAAGTTGTCATGGTCAACTCACCATGGAACAATTCTCTGCAGCCAACTTGGCACAGGGCAACTCATCGTGGGACAATTCAATGCTGTATTACTTATTTAATTCAGTTACTTTTATTATTAGTGACCACATTTTCATCAAAATTATTGTAACTCTTGTATTTCTGAATTGACTTTCTTTATTTTATTATTATCCATTGAACTGTGAGTTGGCCATGGTGAGTTGGCTATCGCAAGTAATCCTATTCTGCACAAGAACATATGGAAGCAGCAGGTAAAGCTAGGCAGAATCACATCTGATTCTGTACAATTAGCACAGTCCCCCTCCTCAAGGTGTGTGTGCTTTCTCCACTTCTCTTCTCCCAATATACGGCATCTCAAACAGTCCATCTGTTAAAATACTGATGTTTGCTGATGACACAACAGTGATTGGTCTCATTCAAGACAATGATGAATCTGCATACAGACAGGAGGTTGTACAATTTGCCTCATGGTGTAAACGGAACAATCTGGAACTGAACACACTCAAATCCATAGAAATGGTGGTAGACTTTAGAATAAACCCTCCCATACTACCACCTCTTACAATGCCAGACAACACAGTGTTAACAGTAGAGACCTTCAAATTTCTAGGTTCTACTATATCACCCGACCTAAAATGGACACCTAACATCAAAAACATCATCCAAAATGCTCAACAAAGATTTTCCAGTTTCTGCACCAACTCAAAAATCTCAAACTGCCCAAGGAGCTGCTGATCCAATTCTCCAGAGGAATTATTGAGTCTATCATCTGCACCTCTATAACTGTCTAGTTTGGTTCTGCAACCCAATAAGATGGACACAGACTTCAGAGAGTAATTAGGACTGCAGAAAAAAAAACAATTCCTACCAATCTGCCTTCAATTGAGAACCTGGATACTGCACAAGTCGAAAAGAGGGCTGTGAAAATATTTACAGACCCCTCACATCCTGGACATAAACTGTTTCAACTCCTTCCCTCAAGATGATGCTACAGAGCACTGCACACCAGAACAACTAGACACAAGAACATTTTTTTCCTGAATGCCATAACTCTGCTGNTTCTATTCTATTCTATTCTATTCTATTCTATTCTATTCTATTCTATTCTAATGACAAATGCAAGGCATCTTAAAACAGACATCTGTTTTCATTTTTATTGTATTTTATTTATTATGTTTATTTTAGTGACTATAATAACAGCTGATCAATAGTTCAGATCATGTATCATAGACTTTTTAAAATATGTGTATGCTTATCATCTGCCTAAGGAAGAAACTGTATGATATTTCCAGTTAGACTGGAGTATAGAGCAATGTAAGCATTCAAAAGTTGTGCCCCAAGGTTGTCAACTATTACTTCATTTTTAAAAGTTTGATGCATCATATAATGATAAAAACTGGATGAAAAAGAATAGGATTTATAAATAAAATTAGAATTGTTAGAAGAAAGATAAAGCATATTTTCTGATATGCTGATAATACTACTTCAATACCTGAAATGAGAAAGCTTTGAATAATCTCTTCCTAAATATGGAAAAATACCCAAACCAGCCTGCTACTCAGAATTTTTGAAAAATTCTGTTAAGATTATGTGAGCAGGCAATGCCAATCCAATACAAATAGGTAGAGAAGAAGTTAAAAGAATAACAGATTCTGATGCAATACTTCCTATGAATAATGACTGTAGCCATGAAATAAAGAGGTGGCTTCTCCTTGGGAGAAAGACTGTAAAAGTTCCAAATAAAATATCAGATAATAGAGTCAAGTTGACAAAAATGGTTCTAATTACTAAGCTTGCTCAGAAAATCCACCTTGTTAGTTTAACCTGCACTGGAATAGATGGTTAGCCGACATTCCCTTTAAATCTGTTTTCTGAACATGATAGGCTTTGGGGTGAAGTGTACCCCAAATTTTCAGGACATAGACTGGAAATAAGTTTGTTAAGTTATTTGTATGGAAAAAGAGGAGGAGGAGGAGGAGGAGAGGGAGGAGGAGAAAGAAGAACTTTATTTGAGGATAGATCAAACTTTTATTATAATATAGCTAAGCAAAGGAAATGCCATCCTATAAGCAGTGAAAGAAGTGGTTGAATGGAGAGATCAAGGGGATACTGCAGAATTATAGTTCTGTACCATTTGAATTGGCTGGCATTTTCTCACAAAAATCACATCCAGTAAAGAAGTTCTTATTTCTCTCAACAGTCTGCTGCACCAGATAATTACAGTGCTGTAATATTTATGAAGCCTGTCTTTCAGCTAAAGCACTTAGCAAGGCTTAATTGAGATTCATAATGCCTTTACAGAGTTGGTATTAGGATTTAACATGTGAGAACATATGACACAAAAAAACCATCCTTTTATGGGGCATTGAGTGGGTTTCGTTGCTGTCTTCATTGATTCGCCTACCTTGCAAGCCAACATTTGTAGCCAACATTTTTGTGTTTCCAAATGAGCCAAATGGATTGATTAATCTGATTTAAAGGACCTAACCCTAATCTTAAAGAGCAGCAGCATGCAATGAAGCCATCACACATTAAGGTTGTCATTTCCAACACATTTGAAAACATTTGTGTTTTCAGATGAGCCAAATGGATTGATTGGTCTGATTTAAAGGATCTCATCCTAACCCTAAAGCCCATGTCACACTTAACCAACGGATGAAAAGAGGATGTAAAACAGACAAAAAAGCTTGCCATCCATTTGAAAACACGATGCATCCATTGTGAACTCACTGCGTACATGTTTCATACGCTCTATCCATAAAACATCCGTCTACTGTTTTTCATCTGCTCAAAAAGTTTTGAGCTGCACAAAACTTTTTGAGCGGATGAACTTTCCACCACGTACGATCTACATTCGCGACACATATGGGCAACAAACGTTCTACATCCGTTGTCATCCCTTACATGTCCGATGTATCCTCTCGGCATCCTCTGGCCATCTGCGCAACTCACATCCACTGCAGCGGAAAGCGGAAAGAGGGAGGAAGTGAAAGGTATGCGGAACGTCCACACAGCAAAGAAAGGATGTAAGCAGATGCATCTCAATATAAAGCATTAAACAGAAAAAACGTTATATAGGGACGTATCTCAGATATTTAGGATGTCTGGAGTATGCCTAGAGTATGTAGAAGGACACCTAGCAGAAAACGACATTTCCTATAAAAAGGGGAGGAAATCACTGGATCTCACATCAGTCAGCAGCTTTGGTGTGCAGACTTCTTCAGCCATGTCTTGCTCTTCCACATCATCCATTGATCTCCACCATGGATCATGGCACACTCCTTTTGGTAGCTGCCATCATTCAACCCAGAACCAAGCCTCTTCAGACTGTTTCACTTTTCCATGCAAAGAGAAGGAGACATCCAAGAACTATGTTGGTCCGACGATGGATCGGGAGAAGAGCGGAGTTTGGACTCTATGACAAGCTAATGGTGGAACTGAGGCATGAAGACACTCGTGCATTCCAGCACTTCATGAGGATGCCACCAGCCATGTTTGACGAAGTTGTGGAGCATCTGAGACCCAGGTTGACCAAGGCAAACAACAATCTCCGTCCCAGCCTGGACCCTGGACTGAGGTGCACTGACTCTGTGCCACCTGGCTCGGGACCATGTACAGAAACATGCAGTATGCCTGGAGGGTGCCACACAACACCATCAGCATTGTGGTCAGAGAAGTGGTGCATGCCATCATCGAAGAATACATGGAGAGCTCCTCCAGTGCCCACCACTGAAGAAGGCTGGAGGAAAGTTGCAGAGCAAGTGGTAATCAGAGGTAAATTTTCCCCACACCGTTGGAGCCATAGATGGGAAGCACGTGGCCTGCAAAGCACCACCAAGTCGGGGTCCACTATTATCAACTACAAGGGCTTCTTCAGCATCGTCCTCTTTGCCATGCTTGATGCTGACTACAAGTTCATGTACATCGATGCTTCAGGCAATGGGTCAGCTTCAGATGCCCAGAATATACAACGCCAGTGACCTCAAGGGTGGGCTGGAACGCAACCTCATCATGGGTTTTCCAGATCCAAACCCCTACCCAATGACACACAAGATGTGCCCTACTTCATCATGGGTGATGACGCCTTCCCCCTCAGAACCTACCTCATGAAGACGTACAGGTCAAGATACCTCACCCGTGAAGAGAGGATCTTCAACTACAGGCTGTCCAGGGCAAGACGGGTGTGGAGAACGCCTTTGGCATCCTGGTCAACAGGTCCAGGTACTGCTCACCACCATGCAGCATCGCCCACAGACCATGAGGAGCATCGTGAAGCTTGCTGCATCCTGCACAATCTCATGTGCACCCGCTACCCAGTGTTGCAGAACAGGCTTGTGGACCGTCAACAAGGCAATGGGGACATGGAGCCTGGTGAATGGAGGCAAGGACTAAACCTATAGACACTGTGGATGTGCAAGGCCCCAACAGAGCTTCATGTGGAGGGAAGAAGCAGCGCAACCCCTAAAACACTGGTGCAACTCCCCAGCTGGAGCAGTTGAGTGGCAGGACGGGATGGTAGATGCTTAATGGATGCTTCCTTGAGCCTGTATCATACACTTGATAAAATGTCCATGTATGTTGAGTGGCCTTACAATTAATAGGGCATGAATAAAGAGTTTGTTTTATGTGAAAGTTGTGTTGATCAATGTTAATGTTATTTGATAATAAAGCCATATGTGTGGCAGCTGGGAGGGTGGACCATACAGTCCCACTATGCTTGCACTGGAGGTTTTATTTATCCACAAACTATCCTTATCCCACAGTTATCCTTACCCATCCCACAGCTATCATTTCCATCCCACAGCTATCCATCCCATAGCTATCCTTACCAATCCCACAAGCATGCAAAGCTTAACCCTTTTTTCAAAGTTTTCACCAACACTTTATTAAGCAAAAAGAATGAACCAAGTGTGTGAAGCAAAGATAACCTTTATTAATAACAAACTGTATGACTTTATTAAAAAGCAAAATGACCAAGTAAAGTGTCTTTAAGCAAAATAAGGTGAACAGGTAACAACTCAGTCTCTGGCACTCTTTTCAGTCACTCTGAGGCGTGCCCATGGTCTCAGATATAAAGGGGCCAAGGGACTGTGGAGGTGGCTGTTTGCTGAGTGCTGGTCTGAGGCGCCATTGGGGTGCCTGGCCCGAGAGTACAACAGGAGATGTGTGTGCAGGAAGCTCTCAGAGAGCTGACTCAGTCCTGTGAGTTGAGAGGACTTCCTCAAATACCTGGATGTGAGGCCCAAGACTGATGACAGATGTTCTGAGGAAGGGCTTGGCTGTGGGATGGAGGAAGGAGGAGTGTAGTGGGGCTGTCTGGTCTGCAGATGGGTCAGCTGAGGCATCTGTGCATTTGTGGTGTCCGAGGAACCTGGGTGTGGATTGGGAAGTGCTGCCTCTGCGGTAAGTCCTGGTAGTGGTAGGCTTGGTAGGCGAGGGCTGCTGAAATCCGTTGAAGGGCTTTGACATCGTCTGGTCTGGAGCCGACCTGGAGTGGGTAGCAGCAGCTTTAGCTGGGCCTGGAGGGTGGTGCAGAAGAGCTGTGATCCTCTCCTTCATCGCCCGGTACTGGGCCTTGGACATGTCCATGAGGGTCTGGCTCACGTATGTGATGAAGGGCTTGTGGTTGGAGGATGGTATGTCAAAGTGGACCAGCTGGGAGAGGAGATCTGTGCTGGCTTTGATTGTGTCCCTGATCTCCAAGAGGACAGTGTGGCTCTGTCCCTCTGGTCTGCCTCTCTGCCTGCTTTCTGTGGAGGTGGAGCTGGGGGTGGGGGTGGGTTGGTCTCTGGTGGCTGCTTCTTCTTCCTCCATCTGAGACAGGGGATCCTCCAAGTCCGCTGGCATGGGGAGCAGCTTGGGGGGTCTCTGTCATGGGGCCCTCCAAAGACACCTGCCTGGACACGGTAGCTGTCTCCTGGCTGGAAGAGGAGTGGCTCTCTGTGGGCTGTCTGAGGAGAGGGTTGACAGAGGGCTGCTCCTCGGTGGCGGATCTCACCCTCCAGGAAGCTGCACCTGGCCATGACATAGGTCTCCCCGTCAGTGACGCTGACAGCGGCCTGCCCGGATTTCTTCAGGTGCAGCTTGCTATACGAGGTGTGCAATGTACACCACGCCAGGAGGACATCTGAAGTGTAGCCCAAGTTCTCCGCCTTCTCTCTCTCCACGCTGCCTGCTTCCCTTGGTGTCGTTATAGAGCCTGTGGCTCTTCCTCCACAGGTACTCGTTTTCCCTCAGTCATTCCAGCACCTCCTCCTCATGGTCCTCGGAAATGGAGTACTGTTTCCTCTCTCCCTTCTCCTTGCCTTGCCTCTTCCTCCCTCTGGCAGGGCTTCAGGGCTTCAGCAGCAGGGCTTTGAGGGCCTTGGGGCTGGTCCACCACAGCAGCAGCAGCAGGAGAAGCAGCAGCAACAGCAGCAGCAACAGCAGCAGCAGGAGAAGCACCAACCAGCAGCAGGAGAAGCACCAGCAGCAGGAGAAGCAGCAGCAGCAGCAGGAGAAGCACCAGCAGCACCAACAACACCAACAGCAGCACTAGCAGGAGAAGCCACCAGCGCAGCAACACCAGGAGCACCAGCAGCACCAGCAGCAGCAGCACCAGCAGCTTCAGAGTCAGCACCAGGGGTGGGATGGTGGTTCTGTCCTTTTTGCCAGGGCTGGCAGGAGTAGGCACAGCTTCCTCTTCTTCCCCATGGTGTTCTCAAGATGTCTCTGGCAGCAGGTCTTTCCTCTGAATTGTGACCTGCTTGCGAGCTGCATCCTTTTATTCTGTGGAGCTTACACATTCATCCTCCCTGCATGCGCAGTGAATGCTTTGCATCCGCTAGGCATCCTATAGGCGTCCTGATGCATCCACATCATCTGCTATGCAACGCTATGCATCCGTTCCTTCGCTACACGTCCGCTTCGCTGTTCTCCCCGGAAGCCCTGCGGATGTGTCATCCGCTTTCATCCGCTAGGCTTCCTATGAACATCCGCTTTACATCCACGCTACATCCTCCCCACGTCCGTTCCTTTCCATTTTGTCCGCTCTGTTTATGCAAATTTGGGGCACTTTTGAGAGCGGATAGCAACGGATGGAAAATTTGCTAATCTGCTTTGTCCTTTTTACATACGTTTTGCATCCGTCGGCCAGTGTGACCTAGCCTTATGGAGCAGCAACATTAAAGAAATTATTGTAGATTAAGGTTGTCATTTCCAATACAAGTCTCTGTTATCTGGTTGACTTCTAAGATAAACCAAGAACACCTTCTACCAAAAGATTTTTTATCTTGGATGGTTCTTTGGGTTTTAGTATCTCCTTTCAATGGTTGGGGAGGAGACATTTAAAAAAAAAAAATCAGAGAATTTGAACCTCCACCAACAATAGCAGGGCAAAACACTGTCTTCAAACAGGGAGCAGATTCCACACTAATACTGATGATAATACCTTGTTGGTTAGTGAAATGTCAGCCAGAAAACTCAAACTCTCAAGACATCATCAAGGATTCCATAATTCAACCCTGAGCTACCTCTATTATTTTATATTGCAATTATATTCAGCTCCAATATATTCTCATATCTTTCTATCCTGTATCTTTAATATATTTATAAATTGCTGGTGTCTATATTTCTGTTGTCTTAATCCCTGCATTGTCACCCTCTTTAGAATTATACACTTTTTCTACAGTTTGATCTCTATTTTATCTTTTATTAGTTTCTGTTTTCTGTTTCTAAGCTGTCAAAAGTCTTGGCTTTTTCTTCACCTTTTCAACTTGTTGGCTCCTGCCTGTGTCTCTTAACATTCTATCTCTCCAAAACCAAACCACAACCACAACTAGTTACTATTCCATCAAATAATTCCACAAATGATATCTCCTTATGCATCAGAGACACTATAGAACATGACCAGAAACGTCCAAATGCCATCTTATTTGGTCTTGAAGATACCAGCGAATCAGATTACATCACCAAAATTCGTAATATTATAAGCAACTCAAATACAGCAAGCATCTCTCCTGAAGATATCATTGAAATAACCAGAGATGGCCCTGGGTACAAATACAATGACGGCTCTGTGGCTCCATAATTTTGTAGACTTGTTTGCAAAAATGAGTCCAGCAAATGCATATTCATTCAAACAATAAATGTCATTGCAAAAACCAATCCCAAACACAAAAATCTTCGCTCAAGACCAGACTTATCCATACTGCAAAGAATCTTCTCCTGTGAACTCCGCAAGGAACTCAAAAGATGTCTAGACAATGGAGAGAAGGATCTCTACATTGACTACCATGCAGATTGTATCAATAGTAAGTCACACAACCCACAACTCCACATCCAACCCACCACCACTCAAAACAAGGCACGCACACCCCTAACTACCTCAATTCCAACTACAACTGGCCTTAAATGCAAGCTACTCAAAGCAAGAAGCCTTGTGAATAAAATACCTGAATTTCTCCTCTTGTTAAATATGGCTAAATTCAACATCATATTTGTCTGTAAAATATGACTCAACGCATCTCTCCCTGACTCCATTACCACAGTAAGAGACTGTCATGTTTACTGATCAGATCATGAAATTCATAGAAGAGGTGGTGTTGCTATTTTCTATAAAAACTCCTTACATCTAAAAAATACCCAAGTTACCCAATAGCTTGCTATTCCTGAGACCATCGTTTGTGAACTGTCCTTAAATGTCACATTTTGATTCTTACTATGTTAAAGAGCCTCTGATTATGACACTGAACATATAAACAAGCTAAATTCACCACTAACATGGGCAACATCCTGCCCACACGCTTTTATCTTTCTTGGTGACTTCAATCCACCTCACATTACCTGGACCCTAAACGAATGTAAAACTGAACCCATACATGCAACCTTCTACAATGCTGTAACAAACCTGGGATTGGAACAACTAGTAACCAACAATACTAGACTTAACAACCGCCTCGATCTCATCTTCTGCAATTTTTACAGAATACAAATTAAAGAACCTTCTTCCAACAGTGACCACAGCATGATTGACTTTTGTCTCAATATGCGTCCACACAAATATCAACACAATGATGTGATCCCCAATTATAACTTCAAAAAAGGCAACTATGATCTTATAGACACATTCTTCATCCTTGATTGGCAATTTCCATTTCACTGGATGCATACAGTTGAAGACCATTAAACATATTTACTTGAGTCAAAGAATCTGAAACTATATGTACCAATACACAACTTCCAAAACCGAAAAAAATGATTACCATAACAATAAGGAAGCTTCAGTCCAAAAGAGGCAATCACTTTGGTGAAAAAACAATATCTGATCAATGTTTGCCAACTTCAAAAAGCAGATACAAAAATTTATGCCACCAGATAAAGACTGAATGCACCAATTCATCATATTAAACAAGAGGAAAGATCTTTATGCAACCATTCACCCTCGCTTTCTACAATTTGTAAACAACAAACTAAAAGATCAAGGTCATCACCACCCTGAAAGGACCTAATGGTAAAGACTCGCAATGATGACACATTAATAGCAACCTCTTTAAGCACATTCTCGGTTCAGCTATTTGTAAACAGCAAGGATCATGCCCAGTATTCTTCCATAGTCCAAACCACAGACAACAACAATGATCTAATACATATGATTTTACCAGAAGACAATGTGAAAAATGCACTATGCAATCTCAAAACTTATCTCTATTGGACACAGATGGACTATGTGCCTACTTCTTAACAAAAAGCTATCCACCTGCCATAGTGAACGCTCTAAGCAATAATCTTCGAGAAAACTATTCAAGGACCAGCTCCTATTGCCAAAACTATGGTCACAAGCCTGGTAACCCCATCTTCAAAAGGGAGACCCCGAGCCTAGTTGAAAATTACAGACCATCTCTTATTGCTCAGCCATGCACCTGTAAGAGTCATGGATATCAATTAATTAACCATCCATCTATCCTCATTTACAGACAAACAACCTACTGGTCTAACATATCTTGGTTTCAGAAAAAACTATCCTGCAATTTGCAACTCTTACACTGGCAAAAACATATGGACAACACAACTTGAATCAGGGCAAGCAATAGATTGCAATTACATTGACTTCTGAAAGCCTTTGATTAAAAACAAAATCTTATGGTATCTCTGGACACCTGCACAACTGAAAAGATAACATTCCTGTCAACAACACAAATGGTCAAAATTGGAGCATCCCTATCAAATTCTGTACCTGTCAACAGTAGTGTCCCCAAGAGCAGTGTTTCTAGGACCAACTCTCTGTCATAACTCTACATATAAATGACCTCTGTGATCATATTAAGAGCAACTGCATTCTCTCGCTGACGAATGTAAAGCTATTCAACACACATACAATTACTCCTACCTTCAAAAGACCTCGCAGCATGTTTCAGCAATGGTCAAACAAATGGCAAACTTTCACATCTTCTACCAAACAAATGCTGCTGTCTTACATATTGGCAAAAAAAAATCAGAAATGAAACATGCAGGCTGAATAGTCAAGACCTTGTTGATGATCCAAACTCAGTCAAGGATCATGGAGTACTCATCTCTAATGATTTAAGTGCTAGCAACCCACTGTAACTACATAGCCAAAAAGGCATTAAGCAGTTGTTAACCTAATCTTACATAGCTTTTTCTCTGGTAATATTCACTACTAATGACAGCATAACAAACATTTGCTAGACCAATACTCAATACAGCTCATCAGTCTGGAACCCACATTACGTATCTGATATTAACACAGTTGAGAAGTCCAGAAATTTTCACAAGAATAGTCTCCACTCCTCTACTTTTTGCAGAATCACCTTATCCACCAGACTTGAAATTCTAGACCAAGACAACTAGAACTACACTGTCTTCAGTCCAATCTAAGTATATATATAAAATCATATATTGCAATGTCCTAATGTCCTACTTCAGCTTCAACCTAACACAATACAAGAGCAAAGAATAGATACAAACTCAAGGTTTATCACACCAAACTTGATTGCAGGAAATAAAACTTCAACAACAGAGTGATCAATGTCTGGAATACCTCTTCCTGAATCTGGTTCGTTTTCTTCCCCAAACCCCAAAAACTTTAATCTTAGACTTTCTACTATTGACCTCACCCCTTTCCTAAGAGGTCTGTAGGAGGCGTGCATAAGCACACCAACGTGCGTACCATCCCTGTCCTATTGTTTCTTTTATTTTTCTTGTATATATCCATGTATTCATAACTATGATTTTACTTATACCTATTATCTTGTAAGCAATTGACAAACCATATAAAATAAAATAAAATACAATCTTGGTTCCATATGAGGAAAATTGCTTGAAGAACTTTTCCCTCAGACCAGTCTGAAGAGGGAAGAGAAAAATACCTCATTTTTTTTAATCTTTGCTGCTTTTTCTCTGGGTGCCTCTTTCTCATCAGGGCTCCCTATCTTTAAGCTTTCTTATTTACTTTAACTCCTGGGCTTTGGCTCTTTTATTCATGCAGAAGTCCCAGCAGCCATCTTATGTTCCATCCTCCTACAAGTGGTATGATTCAAATAATTTAACAACCAGTTTTCTGCCCTAATGATTTCTTCCAACAACCAGTTCACCAAACTTCTTAGAAAGTTAACAACCAAAGTTCTCCCAAAGTGGTGTGAACTGGCTGAATCTCATCTGTCTCCTATCCTTCTGTCTGATTGGCACCTGCAATTTGGCAAGCTGAGAAGTGTGTGTATGTGTTGTGTGTGTGTGTGTGAGAGAGAGAATATCACAAGTGATTATAACCTGCTGAGGCAGGCTGTCCTTTTACAATGAGGAAACATCATTTTTAATTTCTCAAAAAGCAGCGAAGTATAATTGAGAATCAAATACAGTTTTCTTTTCAATGAGGTTCTTCCGATTCAGTCTTCTACAGGTTGGGTGCTTTCCAAAGGTGAAGATTTCAACTTCCAGCATTCCTTTGCCTGATTAGCCAATGCTGAGAATTCTGAGAATTGAAGTCCAATGTCTGAAGGGTACCAAGGTTGGGAGTGCATTTTCTAGAGTCCAAATGGATCATATTTGTTAGGGCTAATGAGAATTGTGGTCCAATGATCAGTAAGAAAGCAGATGGGGAAAGGCCTTGAAGTTCTGATCCTATAAGAGGCTCAGTGGTAAGATAAGAATTCATTATTGTTGGGAATGTAAGTCACCTAACAGTTGGGTTGGAAAATATATAAACCAGGATAGACATTTTAATACTGTCTCTTTCAGGGAATGCTAAAATTGTAATTGGGTGTGGTTCCTCAAATGGTCATAAGATGGAGCCAGAAACCTGGGTTGTTCTGTTGTTGCTGAGAGTGTTGCCATTCCTGCATTTCCTTATTAACTGTTGCTGATCATCATTATTCTTGGATTTGATGTGAGTCTGTTACTGAACTGTTTATGATACTGGACTTTGTTATTTCGATTATCCCTGGACTGAAAATTGACTGATTTAACCGTGTATGACTTGGACTGCTTGTTGGACTTTGCTTAACTGTTTACTGGAAGTAAAAACCTACATCTTACTATACAGTGTATCTATGTGCTAGTTGTGTGTTATTCTTCACCACTCTCACTACATCTCCCTGTATGCACTTATTCTCCTCACGGGGAATTACCTCAACAATTATTTCTCTGGTGTCCAAAAAAATTAGCCTAAGAAGTTGACTGGGGTATAACATATTGACACAGTTTGAATGTATAATGTTGGATACACTTAATTCATATACTCTTACAGAGATGCTAATTTTCTATTTCCCACAAAAATTCTACTCTCTGACATATGCTGCAAAGGCTTCTGAACATACAAATTGGCAAGAAAAAAACCCATGCATCTTAAAAATGATAATGATAAAAATAATAATCCAAATCAAACAGGATTAATACAGTGTCTAAAGTCTTAAGTAGATAATAAAAGCAATCATTTTAAAATAAAGCCATACCAGGAAAACCACAAGTCATTTCATCCTGTTTCTCTTTTTTCTCTGTGTCTCTGGAGTATAGTCCCTTAAAGGTCACATTCTCTCTATCTCAGCTTCTTCTTAATATCATGCAACCCCTTCTTTTAAAAGGTCATAAATAGGATCTTCAAGAAAAATTCATCCTCTTTCAGCATTGCAGAGAAATGGAGAAACAGAGGAGTGGAAAAAAAGATAACAGAATTCATTCTACCCCTCATCACTCTTCCATTCAACCTAACATGATGGGGAAAGTGTGCAGTTAAACTATGAAACATCTTCTACAGAAGTTAATTTTAGCACTTAGCATAATTTGGAAACTTGCATCTACATCCAGGAAGATTTTCAAACATCCAGGTCATAGTTGTCCCAAGGCAAAAGGCAACTAGACTTTTTTTTTTGGGGGGGGGGGGGTTTCCCTTTGAAAATGTTTTGCTTCTCATCCAAGAAACTTCTTCAGTTCTGGCTGAATGATGGGGAATATAAGGATTTATGTTCTTTGCAGTCCCCTGGGCATTAGCACTCTGAAGGTTGGTTGTTAGCTCTTTGAGAGTCATTGAGGCCACTTGGCATTTATCTGTATCCTCAGGGTCACCTGAGTCAGAGGGAAATGGGCATGGAACCTTCTTGGTACTGCTAAAAGGATAGTGAGTCCACTCTAATGTTCTGAAGAAACCATCAAGACCAGAATGAAATAGATTTGAAAGGAATGAGTCTTGCCAACTCCTGGTGAATTACTGCATTCTGCCTTAGGACCTGGAGTTTGGCCAAATCCAATGAATGAGTTACCAAATTTTCATTTTTATATTTGCAAGAAATGTCCTTTAAGTATGGTCACTGATATCACACTGCCTATTCTTCTTCCTATATTTTATGCTATTGTAAGCTTATTGAAAAAAGTTATCTGAAGAATGAGGTGCCTGAAGTGATAATATCCCAAAAGACTGAAGTTAATGAGGCATGATTTCTTACTTGAGTTAAATTAATCCATTTGAAACATTAAAGTTCATACTTCCTTCTATGCAGTTGCTTAGATTCTTGGTGTCATTCAAATTCAATTTATGGGGGGGGGGGGTTTATGGGGGANGGGGGGGATTTATGGGGGATCAAAATCTTTTTGATTTAATCTAAATGCTTCAAGGTTTGCTAGCTGCCCATAACCCCTGGTAATAAGAAGTAGCTTGCTTTGTTAATTCTTCTGAAATTAGTTAAATTTTTATGGTTCAGATTTAGCAGCAAAATAACAACAACCCCCAGAACTATATGACCCTAAGGAAGAAATGGAGATAATCCAGAAATAACGTAACTGAGATATAACTATGCAAAAGTGTGATACTATGGATTGTCATGCAAAGACAAGATTGTTATTTCATTAAACTCATGGGACAAGTATCATCCAAGTCTATAAAGGAAAAGCTTATTCTGCCATTAGGACAAAAATGGATATCCTGTTTGTTGATTGGTTTGATAACAAAACACTCCCAAAGAAACAACAGGAAAAACACTATAAAACGGGCAATTGTTTTTAACAATGTTTTGTTGAGGCACTAAAAAAAAGTAATAATTTCCATTGGAAACTTGCTTATTTACAGAATATGTACCTTGGCCATTCTCAGAATACTCTTTACTCTTTTTACCAGTAGGATCTTTGTCAGGTTCGAATATATATTTTTACAAACTAATATGACTGGTAGAATTTTCTGTAGTATGTTTTTGTTTCATTTTTTTATTGTTTTATAACTATATTTTATAGTTAATGATTTTATTGATGTTGAGAATCACCCTTAATTATTTAAGATTGGTGGCCATGCAAAACTTTTAAATAAATAATTCCAACTTAAAAAAAAAAAAAAAATGAGGTGGGNTTAAAAAAAAAAAAAAAGTGAGGTGGGGCAGATAGTCTTATTGGTTCATATTGACTTCACATGGCTACTACATATTAAATCTAAGTGTTTAAAATAAATCCAAAAGGACATTGCACCCTGAGTGCCTAGTGCCACTCTCTGGGGAAGATGGGGAGATAAGAAATCTGAAATAAGAAGGAAGGAAGGAAGGAAGGAAGGAAGGAAGGAAGGAAGGAAGGAAGGAAGGAAATTTGTTTCTTAGATTTTTCAGGTTGACTAATTTCAAGTATTCAAGNAAATAAGAAGGAAGGAAGGAAGGAAGGAAGGAAGGAAGGAAGGAAGGAAGGAAGGAAGGAAGGAAGGAAGGAAATTTGTTTCTTAGATTTTTCAGGTTGACTAATTTCAAGTATTCAAGGCAGTTTACAAGGCAAGATAAAAAAATATGGGGTAATTATGAAGGAGTAAAATAGCAAACTTTTGTCCAAAGAATAGAAAAAGGAAAATACCATGTTTCTCCAACAATACGGCCTCCATCAATAGGAAGGCCCAGCATGATTTCTAGGCATGAGGTGAAATTAAGCNGGCCCAGCATGATTTCTAGGCATGAGGTGAAATTAAGCCCCACCCCCAAAATTTAGGCCTATTTAATCCATGCATTTTCCCACCATTTCTCACATCATTCGTAAAAACTACATGAGGTAAAGAGAAATAAGGGGGAAGGGGAGGGAGAAAACTTGCCTTTAGGAGCATCCTGCAGGTAGCCAAGGCTAGAATACCCCAATCTACTACGGATAGAACATCGGCCTATAGAAGCTCCCCAAAGGCAGAGTCACCAGCCACTTCTATCAGCTGGTAGAAGCAGCCTCGGGGCGAGTGCCCATGCACAGTCCCCTTGCCATGAAACCATTTCTATTGGCCGATGGAAGCTCCCCAAAGGCAGAGTCACCAGCCGTTTCTATCGGCTGATAAAAGTGGCTTTGTAGTGAGGGGAGTGTGCATGGGGTGCTCGCCCTGAGGCCACTTTTACCAGCCGATAGAAGCAGCTGGTGACTCTGCCTTTGGGGAGCTGCTATCTGCCAATAGAAATGGCTTTGTGGCGAGGGGAGTGCACGTTGGGTGCTCCTGTCAGGAGCACTCCACGGGCACTAATGCCTCGCCTTGAAGCGGCTTGTGACTCTGCCTTCAGGGAGCTTCCATCAGCTGATAGAAATGGATTCATGGTGAGAGGACTGTGCATGGGCGCTCGCCCCGAGGCCACTTCTACCAGCCGATAGAAGTGGCTGGTGACTCTGCCTTTGCAGAGCTTCCATCGGCCGATAGAAACAGCTTTGTGGCGAGGGGAGTGAATGTAGGTGCTTGCCGTGAGGGCACTTCTACCAGCCAATAGATTTCCTCCCCCTCCACACACATACCTAGAGCGCCCCATGCAACTCCCCTGCACACAGCCGCTTCTACCAGCCAATAGAAGCGGCTGGTGATTCTGCCTTCAGGGAGTTTCCATCAGCCGATAGAAGCAGGCTTGTGGAGAGGTGAGTATGCATGGGGCGTTCTATGTTGGGGTGTGTGTAGGGGAGGAAATTAAGTCACCCCCGAAAAGACATCCTAGTTGTTTTTTGGGGGCTCAAAGAAAAATAACACCCGGCCTTACTTTATGAGAAACACAGAAGTATTAGTTTCTTATGGCGTTCATAAAACCTGACCAGGTTTTCCTGAAAATGCCAGATGTTTTTCACCCTTCTTGAAGAATGGCAAGCTCCATGTGGATCTTTGAAGGAATACTATATTAGTGGAACAATGACACTATTCAATGTCTCAAGCCAATTTCAAACTCCCACAAAATTATATCTCTGACTACTAACAATTAGTCTGCAGGCGAAGGAGTGGCAGAACCTGGGCTGGAGTTAAAGAAGGGATCAGCCTATAATCCCTATGTTGCCACAAGTGAACTAACTCCACCCATCCCCTTGAAATCTATTGACTCTTATCTAATTGCAAGCAGGTGCTAACCATTAGTTGCAAAGATTCTTATGCATCAATTGTTTAGCAATAAATCTGTTTAATTGGACCTTCACATGTGGATCTTGTCTTTCATGCATGACAAAATGTCATGACAAAAAGAGTAATTCTACTTTTCTTTCTTCGTTGCTCTTTCTTTTTTTTCTTTAATTATGATCTCCGTATGCAATTCTAAATAAATTATCCCAGAGGAGGTAGACCTTAAGAGAAAAGAGTCTTCCATCACTTCAAAAGATATGTTTAATCCCATGTTAATAAAATGAGCAAACAAATCAAGGAAAAAATGGTATCACTCCAAAAAATGGGAACTTTGGAAAATTAAAATACAAACGATCTGCACATTATAGTGATACAAGTTAAGAGACACAGTGAAAAGAAAGTGTAAATATAAAAAAACCCAAACTAATAGCAATAGACACAGTCACCAATTTTAGTACTGACAATGAAAATATTGAATTATTGAATAGTTTCTCCCCTTTCGAATCAACCTTTAACAAGAAAGGAAGAAATATGCCATAGATTATCACTTGGTAGAAATGAAGACATCGGGGGGGAAAATATTCAGATGCTGTGATGTGTCTATATCTACAAAGATCAGAGTGGTACAGATAATGGCTTTTCCTATGAAGCTATAGAAATGAAAGTTATAAGCAGGATAGAAAGCATATTTATGCTTTTGAACTTTGAGGTAACATGGAAGACTTGAGATTACGATGGAGAACCAAGACAACAAATAATTAGATAATTGAACAAATTAACCCAGAATTCTCTCACTCAAAGTTACAGGCTGAAATTACCATATCTTGGATACATTATGAAATTTCCCAGCACTCTGGAGTAGTTTACAATGCTGGGAAAGACATAAAGAAATACAAAAAGAGGAGAACAAGCAGTAGGGTAGATGAACTTAATTTAAGCAACAACTGGAAGAACATTGGAAGATTTGAACGTCCAATTTGGGGATAAAATATCCTGGAGAAAAAAACAAAACAGATACCAGCTTGATGGTATATAATCATACTCTCTTTCAGTTTTTCATTCTTCTTCAACTATAAACTTATTTCATTGTTTTTCTGCATTACTGCAATATGTAATAAAATGCAATACACACAATCAGCAAATTTTGATTGTAGGGCACACCATAGGGTAGATGAAATCAGTCTTAAAGCATGAATCCATTTTAAAAAACAGTATAAGTGGAATACCATGTTATTTTATCTATATATTTATTTGCCACCTTTCCGAACAAATATTTTCCCAGAGGTATAAGACAAAAGTGCAGACAAAGCAAAATAATCAAAAACTCAGTAAGAACAGAGTTGATTACCCCTCAGCCAGTGGTGGGATTCATTTTTATTTTACTACCAGTTCTGTGGGCATGGCTTGGTGAAGATGGCAGGGGAAGGATACTGTAAAATCTCCAGTCAGAGGTGATATTTGCCAGTTCTCCAAACTACTCAAAATTTCCATGACCAGTTCTCCAGAACTGGTCAGAACTTGCTAAATACCATCTCTGCCCTCAATCCACAATTGTTCTAATGAGGGGTGTCAAACTCGATTTCATTGAGGGCTGCATCAGAGTTGTGTTTGACTTTGGGGGCCAGGATGGGTGGGGGCAGGGTGGGCATGGCCAGATTGATGTCACTTATGTTGGGGGCGCCTGTAGAGCCCTGATCACTCTGCCAGCGAAAATGGGCTCCTGAGCTCTGTTTTTGGCTGCAATGGCCTCCTGCAATCCTCTGCCAGCAAAAATGGAGCATGGGAGGGCCACTGTCCTCTTGAACTCCATTTTTGCTGGCAGAGGCACCAAAGGCCATTCCTTTGCTGTTTCCAGGGCCAGATCTAAGCACTCTGCAGGCTGCATCCTGACCATGAGCCTTGAGTTTGACACCCCTGTTCTAATGCTAATGTCAATTCATAAAATATTTCTATGGTCTTTTAGAGTTGCCAAGAGAAAGGGAGTGGGGAGCAGTGCGACAGCTCGCAAACCAAAACTGCATTCCATAAATATTTTCAAAGATAGTAACTAGGTGACCGAAGTTTTTGCCCCGCAAACTTCTAACTGGAGAGCATGATTGATGACTCTTGGATATGGATGTGTCCCATTGGAGAATATGAATTATGATACACCCAGGGGGTGGGGGAAAACCTGGGTCAAGGTTGACAATGAATTACGTGTCTCAGAGTCAGCTACACCTGGGCAATGCCACACCTTTTAACTCCTAATAAATCCTTTTGATGCTTTGGAAGTTTGCCTCGAAACTCATGATTTAATTGGGGTTAAGTGGAATTAAGTGGTTAAGGAATCCTGACAGCTAACATTGGATAGAATACTTGCAGGTCCATTAGAGTGCATTCTTAGAACACAGTGGTGTAGATTTCTTTTTCTGACGTTAGTTCAAAACAACAGTTTTGATCCATAAAATCAAAAATGCATTGAAGCCAGTTTTATTGTAAGATGCCTAGAGTCACTTCACAGAGTGAAATTGGAGGCATCTGAATTTAATAAATAAAAATGTAAGTCAAAAATCTCCCATTCTTATATGAGTCCAAATAAACCTGAAACTTTCATATAAGTACATGGGTAGGTAGACCCATCCAACATAATTTTGATAATTCCTAGCTACTGCTATATCACTGCCACTGGCCATCATTACTAATGCTGCATATTGCTATACTCTGGCTGTTTGCTGATGGCACTGCTGACATATGTACAGAGATTCAGCAGGTTTTGACCAGTTCTGGAGAACCGGTAGCAGAAATTTTGAGTAGTTCAGAGAACCAGCAAATACCACCTTTGACTGGAGATTTTATAGTATCTTTCCCTGCCATGCCCACAAAGCTACGCCCACAGAACCAGTAGTAAAAAAATTTGAATCCCACCACTGCATACATAGGGTATGCCATCTAAATATGCCAAACATATCTCCAAGGCTATATGCAAGTATTTCCTGGCACTGCTTGTTTAAATATAATATTTCTTATATATGATGCAATCTATAAATAGTCAGGTTCTGCCCTGAGATACATAATAATTCCATTCTCATTATGATGGAAGCATTTTGAATTTCCATGTTTTGGCACTAGTTTTATCCATCATCATCATCATTGACCAACCCAAAGATTTTTTGAGCATTTCAAAAAGTAGAGTTGATGCCCTGATGCACAGGAATGGCTCAGCTCAAATAGGAAGTATTTCTATACTCCTCCTCCCAGCAAATATTTATTGGTTAGTCTAGATGGGACGAGCCTGCAATTCAATAGTTCACCACCAGTGGGTTAAGTTCTGAGGGGTCCTTGGTGCTCTCTGAGCTTGGTTGTTTCAGCTTCACCTGGATACTGGAGTATCTTACAAATAAATCACTCTTCTCACAATTGGTATGGTGAAATTTATTACAGCAGTTCCAGTCCTGATAAGCACGATGTGGGGCTTTGGTGATATCAATTGGTGGGGGTTTATGATTCTGATGCAGATAGAGGGGGGAGGAATAGGAGGTAGGTAAGGATACAGAAGGGACACATAGCACAGGGAGAGAAAGGAATGTAAATAAAGATTAGGCGATGACAAATAGGCATGGGGAGGAGGTGTGGGAGTAAATAACACCTTGGCGGATGTCAGGTTGTTAGCTGGGAGGGACTAGAACACAGCATAAAAGGCACTGAGAGGCAAATGCTCTCAGTGCTGACTTTCTTTCAGCTTCAAATGGATACTGGAGTATCTTGCTAATAAATCACTCTACTTACAATTAGTATGGTGAAATTTATTATAGCAGTTCCAGTCTTGATAAGCAAAAATGGTATTTCCCAAATAAAGTCAGCACTAAGAGCATCTGCTTCTCAGTGCCTTTTGTGGCTGTTAAACTGTGGACATTAGTATTAAAAAGGTGCCATGATGTAAAGCCAGCTGGACATTATGGGTTTCTAAAAATTCTACATCTTATGAGGAGACAATTTTGGTGGCCTGCAATGAGATTGGAAATCAAAAGATACATAAGGGGATGTTCCATCTGTGCAACTACAAAACCACATCCCGGAAAACCCTTAGATTTATAACAAACAGTTGCTGGACCTACACAACTGTAGCAAGATATAAGAATGGGTTTCATCGTGGAACTGCCAAACAACCGTGGGTATACTGTAATATGGACAGTTATTGATTTGTTCTCAAAACAGGCCCATTTCATACCTTGTGCTGGACTTCTGTCAGTTCGACAATTAGCTGATCTATTTATAAAGAACATATATAGACTGCATGACGTTCAGTGATGAATTCAATGATGAATTATATCCGAATTATATCCGACAGAAGGGTACAATTCACTGCATGGTTTTGGAGGGAATTTATACAGTTAATTGGGGCTTCCCAAGGTTTAAGCATGGCTTACCATCTGTGTACTAATGGAGCAGCAGAAAGAGCAAATGCAGCATTACCCACAATGTTATATAACATATCAACAAAGTAACTGGGTTGAGTTGCTGCCATTTGCAGAGATAGCATACAATAACACTATGCATAGTACTACTGGAAACACTTCTTTTCACATTGTACATGGAATGGAATTTATGCCTGTACCTGAGTGGCCCCATACTGCTCGGGAGTCTACAACAGTGTCAAAATAGATTGAAAATGTGCAGGACAAATGGAAATCAGTCCACGAGACATTAAGCAAAGCAGCTGAAGAATATAAAAAGCAAGCTGACAAGAAATGAGCCAATCATGTACCTCTTGCTATAGGAGATTGGGTATATCTATCTTCCAAATATATAAATTTAGGCTTGCCATGTAAGAAGTTGGGTCCAAAGTATATTGGCCCATTTTCCATGGTGCAAGTGATAAATCCTGTCACTGTAAAACTTCAAGTGCCATCAAGATTCAAATGGGTACATCCTATTTTCCATAGGAGTCTCCTCAAACCAGCAGATAGGTTAAGACTGGAACTGTGACTGAAAACCCCAGGGCCTGCGAGGGATAACCAGTACAAAATAGAGAACATCCTGGATTCATGTAGACATAGAGGGGTTTTACAGTATCTTGTAAAATGGGGTACCTTATGGCAGATGCATCCTGGGTGCAACATACTGATGTAGCGGCTCCATGGTTGCAGAGATTATATCATCGCAAACATCCCACAAAGGTGGGTGGGAGGGTGGAAACGATTAACTATGTATTGGCTAATTCATTCTCTTATCTTGCAGGCGAATTCATGGTAGAGGGGGGGGCATGTCGGGCTCTGGAAATTTATTCACGTCTGGCACTCACTCAGAGCTCGACACATCACTGGGGCTGCAGGACTGATGGATGTGTGGATGACTGTCATTTATGCTGAATTGTTGAGATAGCTAGACAGCTGAGAAGCACATGGACACTAATCAGTCATCAGGCTTATTTCCAGACCACGTGTTGATGTGAACCATGATGTGGGGCTTTGGTGATATCAGTTGGTGGGGGTTTATGATTCTGATTCTGATTCAGATAGATGGGGAAGGAATGGGAGGTAGGTAAGGATACAGAAGGGATAGATAGCACGGGGAGAGAAAGGAACGTAAATAAAAATTAGGCAATGCCAAATAGGCATGGGGAGGAGGTGTGGAAGTAGATAATGCAGCAGCGGATGTCAGGTTGTTAGCTGGGAGGGACTAGAGCACAGCATAAAAGGCACTGAGAGGCAGACACTCTCAGTGCTGACTTTATTCAGGAAATACCATTTTTGCTTTTCAGGACTGGAACTGCTGTAATAAATTTCACCATACTAATTGTAAGTAGAGTGATTTATTAGCAAGATACTCAGTATCCAGTTGAAGATGGATATCTATCTATCTACAGAAGGGCTATCTATCCCTTCTGTATCCTTACCTACCTCCTATTCCTCCCCCCTCTATCTGAATCAGAATCATAAACCCTCACCAACTGATATCACCAAAGCCCCACATCGTGGTTTACATCAACACATGGTCCGGAAATAAGCCTGATGACTTATTAGTGTCCATGTGCTTCTCAGATGTCTAGCTATCTCAACAATTCAGCATAAACAACAGTCGTCCACGCATCCCTCAGTCCCACAGCCCCAGTAATATGTTGGGCTCTGAGTGAGTTTCAGACGTGAGTAAATTCCCAGAGCCTGGCAGGTTGTTTTCTTGTAGATGTTTTATTATCTAACTAGGTGACATCATCAATGTTAGAAGGAAGTGCAGTTTGAGAGTAAACACTACTACCCACTAGCCCTGCTTATGTTCCCTACTTGGGTAATGAACTGTCTGCAAGCAAACAACTAAGTTCAGAGTACCAAGGACCCAACAGTTCAACCCTGAGCTAGAAATATTTTCTTCTAGGAGTAAGCTTCACATCGAACCATACACAAATTTGTATAACATGATGCGTGATTTCCCTCTAATGAAAGTGAACTCCACATATCCTAAAGTGGCATTCAGCAAACTCCTTTCAATAATTCAAATTGTGCAACGGAGTTGTTTTCTGCTCCAGGTGGCACCTATCTTACTTTCTTCAAGTTCAGCAGAACCATCACAGGTATCCAATCAATCAATCAATCAATCAATCAGAACAGAGCTAGAAGGGTCCTTGGAGGTCTTCTAGTCCAAGCTCCTGCTCAAGCAGGAGACCCTATATCATTTCAGACAGGTGTCTGTCCAGTCTTTTCTTTAAAACCTTCAGTGAGAAAGCACCTACAACTTCTGAAGGCAAGTTATTCCACTGTTCTCACTATTAGGCAGTTCCAGGTTGCTTCTCTCCTTGACTAGTTTCCATCCATTGTTTCTTGTCTTGCCTTCGGGTGTTTTGGAAACATAAGTTGACCCCTCTTCTTTGTGGTAGACCCACGATACTCAGTAATAAATTAATATATACTCAATAATAAATAAATAAATAAATAATAAACACTCAAATGAATCCCCTCAACATCATTCCAAGCAGAACATAAGATGTGAATGGAAGATTGAGGAAGTATAGTCTTACTTGTGTCCCTCCAGATCTCTATTATTCAGCTGATTCGTATGTCCTAATATACTGGTGGTTTGGGAACGATATAAAGCTAGACATGAGTTAGCGCTGGATCTCCTTCTGAAATTCTTCTCATAAGATCAGCTGAAAACACAAGGATGCTTAGATCACATAGTTTCCAGCTTTTCAAACAGTACTTCACTGATGTTTGCTTGGATTGTCTAACCCTATTTCCTTGGCAGACACCTTTTGAAAAAAATGTCTTTCATGTAGCAGACTGAAATATACCAAAGGACTTCTCTGTATGTAAGAGAGACAAAGAAAATAAGAAGTAGTCTTGTTTGGCATTGGAAATTATACCTGAAGTCCCTTGGGAATCTTAGTAATGTCATGATTTTATGAATTTTTCCCCTCCATAATTTCTGCTGAGAGTTTCAGCATCTAGAAAATAACCCACAAAAAGGCATTCTAACAAAGGAGCTAAGATAACTGCCTGCAAATATTCAGAAGGGCCTCTCAGAATAGAGCCTAAGAAATAGATTGAGGCAAAACAGATTTTGAAGTTGCCATAGCAGTTATATTTCAAAAGAAAAAGGAAGATTTGAAGAGCCTGACCTTTGAATTCTGAAAGGCTTTTATAGGGAAACTTTGAAAAATATAAACCCTATTCCTTCTAGTTTCTTTTTTGGCTCTCAGAAAATTGAGCTCAAAATGTGATTCCTAGGAACATACCAAAGTCAGTCTTAATTGTAATGTCATGTAGGTAATGATATCATTTAAGACAACTAAACTTCTTTTAAAAAGTAAGGAACAAAAAAAGAGTTTTGTTTGACATTATGAATAGCGACAGTTTTTCCTATTTAAATTTTCTTTTTAATAAAAAAAGATGACTAAATCTTACTAATAGCTGCAAAGATACATAGGAAAAAACCTGTTAAAATGCAGTCTTTTCTAAGCAATGCAATGTATTTTAAAAAATAAATAGCAATATCAAATAAATTGCCCTGGCACACAGATTAATTTTGATTTTTTAGATGGGAGTAGAAATAGTACAACAGCATTAAGAGATAAATTAGTGTGTGTGTGTCTGTGTGTGTGTGTTTGTTGAAAAACATCTAGATGGTAGCTTCACTGTAATTACCATTTGCTGACTTCCTACATTCAATTCAATGGGAAAGCTGGCAGAGAGATCACAAATGGCACATTATTTCCTTGCTTAATGACACATGATGATTCAATTAATAAGGCAATCAGAACTGCTGGAATTTCTGTGAACAAGTGGCCAAGTCACATATATGACACTTAACAACCACATTGTTTAGTGATGGAATTTCTGGTCCCAATAACCGTCATTAAGTGATGAGTACCTGCATTGGGTCTCATGAGCACCAGGCAAAAATGCTTGGTCAAATAAATTTAAATTCCTCCCATGATTTAATTAGTTATTGATTCCAGTTGCAGAGATTGACAGAGGAGAAAATATAGAATTTTTTTATACTGTTCTAGTTAGTTTATTGTAGCATAAGTTTCCATTTATTGTAAATTGTGGTTTCACTGAACTGTTAGGAAATTAATTGCCATTCATCTCCCTCATTGTTAGGATATATTTTCTTGGTTTGGACTTATGGAAAAATAGCTTTCAAGTGACTAAAAACTGCTTCACCCCCAGTTACTAGTATATTGTTGTGTGTATCCTGTTAGGACTGCAGAGACAGAAAATTTATTTTTATTTTTTTTATTTGATTTGATTTGTCAATCGCTTACAAAATAATAGGTATAAGAGTAAACATGAGTAAGGTAGTGCATTCCAGGCATTGACCACTCTGTTGCTGAAGTCGTACTTTCTACAATCAAGTTTGAAGCGGTTTACATTGAGTTTGTGTCTGTTGTGTGCTCTTGTATTGTTGTGGTTGAAGCTGAAGTAGTCATTGACTGGTAGGAGACATTGTAGCAGATAATTTTGTGTGCTACGCTTAAGTCTAACTGTAGGCGGTGTAGTTCAAAGTTGTCCAAGCCCACCATTTCAAGCCTGGTGATATTGGGTATTCTGTTGCGAGCAGAGGAGTATAGTACTCTTCTTGTGAAATACTTCTGGATGCGCTCAATTGTATTAATGTCTGATATGCTGTGCAGATTCCAGACAGATGAGCTGTATTCGAGTGTTGGTCTAATAAAGGTTTTGTATGTCCCAGTTAGCAATTCAACATTTCCCATGCTGGGAAGGAGTAGCACAAACAAACAAGCAAATAAATGGATGTTTTCATCTTGTTTATATTGTACACACTGAACAAAAATCATACTCCTATTTCTGAATTTACATACTTTGATTCCAGTCTACACTGAAGACTTAATATGAATGGTGAGAAGGATATGTTAAATGAAGCTCATCTCTACACATTACAGTTCTTATATATTCCTAAAACACATATTCCCAATCTAATTGCCAACACTTTAATTAATATTTTTCAATTATGAAAAATATCAAGTACTGAGACTACCATTATGAAGTAACACAGAGCAGTTACACCAGAGGTGTCAAACTTGGGTAAACACGGTGGCATCATGTGATGTATCAGGACTTTTTTTCTGCTTTGCTAAACTGGGGCAGGGGCAGGACCAGCATATGACACATTCGGCCCATGGCACACGAGTTTGACACCCCTGAGTTACACATATGCATGAAAACCCTAATCAAGATTACCTCAGTAGATGTGATTTAGCATTAAAAAAATCTGTTACATTATTTGAAGATCTCATTTGGGAAAGCTGTAGCTGTATGAAACAAACTAAAGGCTTCTGTGTTTTTTGTGCAGATGGATAACTGTAATTGCAAGGAAATCTTGCATACTAGATGAGCTTGGAATGGAACAACTCATTGTGCCCAACTCAACATGACCAACTCACCATGGGACAATTCAAAAATTCAATTTAATTATTAAAAATATTTTTTTTAAATAATCTTTCTCATTCACATTTCATTTTTGTCCATTCTTTGGCATCATTTCTGTAATGATACTATCCCACCATTTCTTCAATATTAGTGTAACTCTTGTCCCGTGGTTAGTTATCCTGTGGCAAGCTGGCTGTGGCAGATTGGCCATAGCGAGTTGGTCACGGGAGTTGGCTGCGGCAAGTTGGCCTAGGACTGATGGGGTAGCTCTGCAGCATTTGTTTTATGGAATGGGAAAAGTAACTTTTCTTTTTTAAAATGTGGATCTTATTTATTTCAATAAACTAGTAAGATGTCAAAGTTCCCCAAGATTATTTCTTGTTTTTGTTTTACCAAAGCAAACCCTACTGGCATATAAATTAATGGCTCAGTCAGAGTAACTTTTGTGCTTCTGAAATGTAAATACGAGACTAATGAATTAATGGTCTTATTTAGAGGATTTAATTTCCTCCCCAGCCAACATAGACTTTTCCATTATAAAATGCCAAATAAATGGTGATTCATTAAAACAGCAAGCTGACAATGGCACCTTCGTTTATAGAACACTCAGAGACAGAAATATAAATTGGCAGAATCTCCCTCCCATAAAATGGGCCATAATTAGCATGGTTGAAAAGAGTTCACACATGCTCTCAAAGATCTCAGAATATTTGAATTCCAATTTGGCTTCACAACCTAAATATTTAAATCTGCTTTCTTTGTTTATTGTTTTTCAAGGTTTCAGTCAGAATACGTTAGCAAGCCCAGAAAAAAAAAGTATTTTTAAGTTATTTCTGTGCCAAGACACAGCACTCGTAACTGATTGAAGAAATGAAGATTGCATGAAGGATATGCAATAATTTGGCTTTTGAGAAGGGCCAAGTGTTTATTCCAGATGATTGCTGTAAATGTCCTATTTTATTTCTTTTTATAGATAGTGCTATAAATTATTTCAAGCACAAGAGTGCACTAGGCTTCAGACATCCTCCAAATGGAGATGTTCAAAACAAACCTGAAAAAAATACATATATAAAGGAACTCAGTTAACAGAAATAGGACACCGATAGTTATTTATTTGAGATTTCTATTTATTTGAAATACCTTTTAGCCCTTTCTTTAAATAACAAGAGATACAGTGCTAATATTCTTATGGATTTATGATTTTATTACATTGCGTTTACTTATAGCTTATTTTTAATGATTTTTTTGCATTTTTATTATTTTCTTTTTAAAGAAGAAATCCAGTTAACATTAGAATATGGGGAGATCAGGAATTCTAGTGCTGCATTTGGCACAAAGCCAGCCACGTGACCTTTGGTAGTCACTTTTTTCGAATGCCAAGGAGGAAGGCAGTGGCAAACTACCAAAATCTTGTCAAGAAAATTGAAGGAAGAAGTTCAGGCAATCACCATTCAAGACCACAAAAAGTGAAGTGAGGTGAGGTAGGATGGGGTGGGTGGCCGAGGTGGTATTCAGCTGTTTTTGATGGTTCTGACCTACCGGTAGCGGAAATTTTGAGTAGTTCAGAGAACCGGCAAATACCACATCTAACTGGCCCCGCCCACACTCCCCTGTCATTACCTCTCCTATATTCCCTTGTTTTTTTAGCTCATCTGATTCGCACAGCAGAATGGACTGTCACACCTCAGCTGAGCTAAAAAAACAACTCAGCTTACCAGCCCCAACACAGAGAGAGTTTTTGAGCCTTGGGCATGCACGTGAAACCCACCACTGGTAGGGAGAGGAGAGGATGGAAAGGGAGGAGAAGAGAAGAGAAGAAACAAAGCAAACCAATATTTATTTATTTATTTATTTATTTAAAAATGTTATACTGTAAATAACAATAACCTGTTGGAAAAAAAATGTCTTCAAATACCAATATAATGGAACATATGAAAGATCTATCCCCTACTCTATTAAGTTCCAAACAATAAATTTTTCTACCATCCCCAACAAACAATATAATTTTGTAAAGATTATTGCTTTTTTTATTAATATTGTTCAGCAGGAACATGTTTTATAGCAATCCAGCATGATTCTCATATTGTTATCTTGCAACTGCTTCTACTGAGGTTTTTTTTCATTGTGTTTTAGAAGACAAATGATGGATGGATACAACAATCCTCATGGCATAACTTTTTCCACTTCTCATTGGCATTACACAAAGTAATTTTTTCCTACTTATTTCTGATGCAATTTCTCTGTTTCCTTAAATCAATGGGGAAAATTGTTGTCTTATTAGGGTTGTTAGAGCCACAGTGGTTAGAATGCAGTACTTCAGGCTGCCAGCAGTTCAGCAGTTCGAATCTCACCGGTTCAAGGTTGACTCAGCCTTCCAACCTTCTGAGGTCAGTAAAATGAAGACCCAGATTGCTGGGGTGCAGTATGCTGATTCTGGGAACTGCTTAAAAAGTGCTGTAAATAGTGGTGGGATTTACATTTTTTTTACTATTGGTTTGTGGACGTGGCTTGGTGGATGTGGTATGGCTTGGTGGGTGTGGCTTGGTGGGCATGGCTTGGTGGTGTGGCAGAGGAAGGATATCGTAAAATCTCCATTCCCATCCCATTCCAGGGGAAGGTTACTGCAAAATCCCCATTCCCTCACCACTCCTGGGGGAAGGTTACTACTGAATACTATCTCTGGCTCTCAAGCAGTATATAAGACTAAATGCAATTACTAAGTACTTGTGTTCCTTTTTAAAGTTCCTGATTTCAGATGGATCGGATAGCCCATTATTTAAAATAGAATAGAATAGAATAGAATAGAATAGAATAGAATAGAATAGAATAGAATAGAATAGAATGTCTGGGATGTGAGGGGTCTGTAAATATTTTCACAGCCCTCTTTTTGACTCGTGCAGTATACAGATCCTTGATTGAAGGCAGGTTGGTTGTAATTGTTTTTTCTGTAGTCCTAATTATCCTCCGAAGTCTGTGTCTGTCCTGTTGGGTTGCAGAACCAAACCAGACAGTTATACAGGTGCAGATGATTCAATAATTCCTATGTAGAACTGGATCAGCAGCTCCTTGGGCAGTTTGAGCTTTCTGAGTTGGTGCAGGAAGAACATTCTTGGTTGTGCTTTTTTGATGTCGTTTTTGATGTTAGGTGTCCATTTTAGGTCTTGTGATATTGTAGAAAATAGAAATTTGAAGGTCTCTACTGTTGATACTGTGTTGTCTAGGTGTAGACGAGGTATATTATAGGAGGGTTTCTTCTAAAGTCTACCACCATTTCTATGGTTTTGAGTATGTTCAGTTCCAGACTGTTCCGGTTACACCACAAGGCAAGTTGTATAACCTCCTGTCTGTATGCAGATTCATCATTGTCTTGAATGAGACCAGTCACTGTTGTGTCATCAGCAAACTTCAGTATTTTAACAGATGGACCGTTTGAGATGCAGTATATTGGGAGAAGAGAAGTGGAGATAGTACACAGCCTTGGGGGGGCCCTATGCTGATTGTACAGGTATCGGATGTGATTCTGCCTAGCTTCACCTGCTGTTTCCTGTCTGTTAGGAAGCTTATGATCCACTTACAAGTGTGTTTAGGTACCGCTAGTTGGTTTAATTTACTTAGAAGAGTTTCTATCATGGCATATTGATTTTTATCATGGAATGTATACTATCCATAAGTATTTCAGGGTTTAAATATTTAATTTATATTTATCATTTTTGCCCATTAGTTTTGGAACTGTCCTGAAAATTTATTTTAAATTTGAATTGTCATATCAAACCTACTTCCTATTAGAAATGCAATACAAGAAGATACTCACCTTTGTAACTTCAGTTACTAGTTGCTGAACAGAAGGAGATGCTATGGAATATAAAATGCCTTCACCTCTTATTGGATCATGGAGATTCACATATGCCACAGCATTCCTCTGGAGAACTTTCCTAAGGTCCTAAAACACAAACATGATTAATAAGCCAGATCCTAATTAAGACCTGCATTCTTGTTATAATCTTTTGTAATGTAGGAAAGGGGAAAGACAAGCCATGTTTTTCTACCTACTTCAATTCCCCACATAACATTTAATTCAATTTTTACAGAATATCATTTTAGGAACTTGAAAGGAAGTCTTTCTTTAATTTCTCTCTTGTGGGGTTATAATTCTATTTCTCAAATGAACAAAATGAAAAATGAGGCCAGAAGGATTTAAGAATGACTACAGTTCTAAGCAGCGAATCAAAATATTACATCCTCTGAAATAATAGGAAGTTTCTTTTTGTTTTTGTTCTGTTTTTTGGAAAAAAAATTGTTCCTGTTCTTCATCAAGCTTCAAATATAGGAATTATATTGTGCTTGATGTTTCCAACCAGGCTCCCATATTGTAGATGTGAATAGCATCGTTTCTCCAATGTTGTCATTTTGTTATCTTTTAAAAAGCAAAGGCATATTTCAATTATTTCCCATTGCCTACCTAGTAATGAAGTATTTGTTCCACGAAGAAGTTCTTCGCATTGAGCAAAAGATATATAGCACAATTAAGTTTGATGC
The DNA here is from genome assembly GCA_004320025.1 of Laticauda laticaudata. Taxonomy (NCBI): domain Eukaryota; kingdom Metazoa; phylum Chordata; class Lepidosauria; order Squamata; family Elapidae; genus Laticauda; species Laticauda laticaudata. The sequence goes on along the minus strand of BHFT01015735.1, from coordinate 1,588 downwards.
AAGGGTGATTTGAAGTGGAACTGAAGAAATTTTGCTCTCAGGCAATTGTAAGAATCCTTTTGACAACTGGTTGCAGCCAGTTCCCTCTTTCTATATTTTTCACATCTTATTGTAAGCTTATTCTTCAGTTAGAAGAATAAGCCTTTGGTAATGCTTTTCCATTGCTTACACTCAGGCCCAATATTATCTGCACACTTTTTATGTAACTTCAGATTCAGAGCAGTCCAGCTTTATTGTAGCTGGCAGGTCTTTAAAATCCTGCCATTAGAATTTGCAAGCTAAGCAGAAAGTACATCTTTAATGATTACAGGGGATGATATTCATTTATAAAGTATCTACTTAGAAAAAGCAATCCCCACCAATAGGGCAAAAGGGGAAGAAAAGTGTTTAGTTTATAGTTGTAAATTTTCTTCAAATCCCTATGAAAATATGCACCTACTGTGTTTCCTAAGACATTCCTTTGTCATTGTGAGATCAAGCCTTGATTTCTATATTCGTGCCTAGAGACTGGACCCATTAGATCAGGAGTATGAAACTCAAGGCCCGTGGGCTGGATCTTTACTCTAAGCAGGTCTAGTTTATGGTTCCTCTCTGAGTTTGGCATCCTTCCCAATGTGTGTTATCTGTGGACGTCCTCCAACCCTTATCTTGCCTGATTTGTGTTGCTTTTTTCCTTCCTATAAAACAAAATTATATTTTGTCTTCCATCAAGAATATTCGGAGCTTGGAAGCAAAGTGAAGGAATAAAAGAGGCTTCACCTGTTTTCTGTGATTGTGTTTGTTTTGTATCCCACCTTGAGGCGTCACATTCACAAATATCCTCTCTCGGGATTCCCCCCCCCCCCCCCAGTTTCAATCTTGAGAAATAGATAATCTCCATTCTTAGCCCAAGGACGCCAGGCAATCATCTCAAGACTTTTTCCCGGCATCTAACGCCATGGTCATGTGATTTTTTCAAAGGCAGCTACCAATGGGGGGGGGAAACTCGCTCCACCTTACTACACGAGGTGTACACGAGAATACCTCATTACCTTCCTCACTGAAGGTCGGCGTACCCTTCATTCATATCTACTCACATTTCTGTGCCTTTTGAACTAGTTTAGGGCAAGTAATGAGAGCTATACTCTTGTTGCATGCGCATTCAGGTCTCAAACCCAGACGATTACTATTTCCAACTGACAGTTCAGATCTTTCACCAGTGAGCCATTGCCCTCCGTTATACTTTCAACAATCCCTCTTACTTTACTCTAAATTATTGACTTAGCGTAATGCACCAGCTCAGAAATCCCTTTAGAGCGACCGTTTTCTGGTCTATTGCCATACCATCTGGCTGAATATTAGTTCTATGCATCAGGAGAAAGTTTCCTATTAGTGTTCGCGTAGAATGAGACCAACGAGCACCAGCGATTAACTTCAGCTCGCTTTTATTTAGTCTGAAATATTGTGCCCTGAACCAGGAGCTGTGTGGCAGCTCATTTTCTTAGAGGCTGGCTCCGCGGTTAGTGACCAATGCGGACCTTCTTGATATTTCCCGCTGCCTGAGCTGGCCAATTTCATTAGCGTTAGCTCAATGATTATCTCTGCTCTA